>JAHWFP010168201.1:0-61872 GCA_023313725.1 Lithobius niger | reverse complement strand
GGGGTGATTCGCCCCCTCTGTGAGATTTTGAAAGCTTATTCGGCAAATTGGCCAAGTCACTTTTTCCATTGCTGAAAAATTATTTACCGTCAGATGGCTGCATTTTGAGGTCAAAGACGCAACTTTCATCTTAGCTAATTTATACTCCTACTGTTGCTCCTTTAAATCACTAAAGTAACCAGGTATCAGATGGAGAAATATGAAAATCAGTAAAGATAAACAGTAAGAATTACTAACGCCATATTTTGCTTAAAATTTCCAACATTTCTAACAAAGTATCAGTGTTTAGAAAATAAGTATCTAGTATGAACAACTGAAAGATTTACATTACAAAATTGTTTTATGCGTATAATGCAGTCAACAAAACGGGTTATATAAGAATGTTTCCAACGGCACTTTACGACGCCAGAAAATGCCGAAATAGCAAAAATGCATCAGCTTCCGTGGCTCTTATTCGGTTCTCCTTCCACACCATTCGGCTAAATGCCTAGTGTTGCCCCCTCTCTATAAAACCCTAGTTACGCCACTGATCCTACCCCTTCCGTCATACGGAGAGACCGCGTGCCACCCCCTGTCCCCATCCAGCTACATCACTGGCTGCAACATTTATTAGGCAGCGGACAGTTTTGAGTTGTGTGGTTATGTAACAGTTTATTATGGTTTAAAATAGGCGCTGTCACAATGTTCCTTAGGACTCAAGACAAGACTTAAGACTCAACACAAGGTGTGACCCAATAATTATGACCCACGCCATTCGAAGTCTTGGAAACGCGTGTTTATTAAATACAATTAAATTACATGGAAATGAAAGAACCCGTTAACAGATCCTAGCTTCTTTTTTTACGGTTTACGCCAACAACCAATAGACACTTTGTGCACAAGTACACATCAAGCACCGCGATAGCGGTCCTTATGTAAGCCTCAACACGAACTTCCGTGTTAAACGTCAAACTATAAAACCCTTCCTCCCAGAATTATAGCCAACAAAATTCGGTAATTGGGTTCGTTTCATAAATATTTCACTGCATTAAAAATTTTAATGACAACAATCGAAACCTTTGGCTTCCACAGCATGGCATTTCTTTGTTGTTGTTGTTGTGATTCTTGTTGGGATAAGAAAAAATAACAGACATTAGTAGTATTAAATGCTTACGCGTATAAAATACTGGAGTAAGCCTTAAAAAACCTACTGCTCTAAAAGAACAGATACACGACAAAGACACGTGTGCCATCATAAGTCGCACTAATATGTGTAAAAGAAGCTCCTACCAGTTTTTTTGGGACGCTGGAGGTTCTTTTGCACGCATTAGTGTGTTGCTGATTACTTACATGTCTTTTTCTAGTGTCTGTTCATTTACAGCAATAGGTTTTTAAGTCTGTACATCCATATTTTATACGCTTAAGCGTTTTTCACTACTAATGTGCCCAAGTTGATCGTTTGGCAAAAAACGAACTCGTCGTTTGAGGTATTGTATTCGGTTACGAAAAACCATAGCAACATTCTATAAAGACGAAAGTTTACCATATGAAAATGGCGTGCAAAAAATCGAAGATAAAGGGACACATCTCGTACACAATTGCTTGGAAAATTCTGAGAAATCATCAGGCTTTGCTAGATTTAATTGAAGTTAATGTTTTAGGACGTGGGGGTGGAAGACATGGGGGCGTGGGAGGGGGGTCGTTCCGTAGAACGTGGAGTTTAACACTGTCATAATATCAACTGGGAAGAAAGCAGCGAGTCTCACTTCCCGGCTCCGAAGCCAATTCTTTCAAGACTGCCAGAATGCTGCTTATATCCCAGGTAATATTGTTTAAACAAATGAAACCCAGCTCATTTCAATGCTTTTGTTAGCCAGTTCCGGTTTGGTTGGACCAATCACAGCGTCAGTGATACTTTCACACATATTTACTAGTCGTAAACTAACACAGCTTAATTTTAAACTTACGGTTTTGGTATGTGAAAGTTATCACGGTAACTCGTTTGCCAACAATCCGCATGGAACAAGTGATGTAACATGGAGTACAATTACGGGTGGCACGATAATCGATATTCGATAATATCGCAATAACAATTTTCGTCGATTATCGTATTGCATATTTTCTGGTTTATCGAATTATCTTGCAAACCTCGATGCTTAAATTGTCAATCTCGGAAACTGTAATAGCTAGAAACAAGCGGTTTGTGTCGTTGTGTGCAGAAAACCAATTGTGCAATAATGCTGCTCGTCACCTTATCTGATTGGAGAGTTAGTTTAATGCCAACAATATTTAAGCATTAAGCAGCAGCTCAACTGCTAAATTGTTTCTACATGTTGAGGAAGTAATGGCGAATGCTACACAAATCACATTTGTGTAGTTTGAACTGTAGGCTTAAGCCAAAGTTTTTTTTTTAATTATCATGGTTAAAATGGTCATTCCAGCCTCAAAATTTCTTTTATCGAGATATTATCGATTATTGCGATAATTAAAAAAAAAGGTTGTTTCGTGATAAACAATTTTTGCATCGTGCCACTCTTGAAACTTATCTTGAAACTCCAGCGTCAGACCCTACAGCCTCTCCTTTAGGCAATTCCTGCCTATAGTAGCCGAAAGAGCCGTATAACCAGAGTATTGTTCTTTATCCACAGGGTGTAGCCAATGGTCGTGTAATTCTGATTCAACTCACAGGTTAACGCCATTATCCCAACTGTGTAAGGCGGTCAAGCCTGTATTACCCAGTTAGGGAGGTGCTTGTTATTAGTTTACGCTGTGTTTTTGATATGAGTTATTCCAAACCCACACTGTTTCTCTTCTTTTTCTACATTCATTATTCAGCCGTGGCTTATATCGCGCCGGTAGTTACGGTTTCATTTATGGAAGAGAATTACCGCTAGTTAGAAGCTTTTTGTGAAACACACGTCAATGGCGAAAGTGCTGTAATTACGGCAACGTCCATCGACCTAGCTACGTGGGAATTTTGTAAATACCTTATAGTATAAGAAACAGAAGTTACGTATTTTTTCAAGTATGTCTCTGAAATCCACCATCTCGTCGTTTGTGCTAAAAATGGTAATTTCACGACACGTTGCCTCTCTTTCTGTCTAAATGGCAGAGCAGGTCATTGTTGCTGTTGTCAACTTGCAAAGCTAAATAAACATACAATCTTCATAGCAGCAAGGACTGCATTGAACTCCGCAATCCGCGATTGGACATTTAAACGAAAAAAATTCAGTCGCCATCATGTGGCCGAGAATTGAATCTGAGTCTTCCGATAACAGTCCACGGACGCCACAACAGATTTTTGTTTAGTTTCATTACTCTTAATTCATCCATATCACTGGTGTATTCCAGAGTTGGAGGTCTGCTTTGTGGCTCCCTCTGTCGACTGATGTTAAAGGTGATACGTCCAGTTTGCAGGAATTTGTATACCGTTGTAGTAGGAGTAAACCTGTTATCAGAAGCCCCAGGTTCGGTTCCGAGCCACATGACGGCATTTGAATTTTTTTAGCCAACCATAAGCTTTCAGTCTTCATGGAATTATATCACATCATCCATTGTACATTTTTCCATTGTATCCTTCCTCCTTCGCGTTGTTGCGTTAGTCTCCTTTGCTTTCCCATTGTTCCTTCTCTCTCTCCCACTACTCACATGAACGAGTAGTTGCTTTATTTTCTCTCTCCAAGAAGGCCGCCATTTTGTAGTGAAGTAGGCCTAACACCCATATACCACAGTTTTTCCAACCTCAAGTTTATACTAAAATGGAGAGAATGAAGAACAATGGCGCAGTATTCCCAGGACTCTGACCAACTCAATAAGGAAGTGAATGAAGAAAAGTGTCAAATGAAACCCTAATAAACAACCGCTGGCCCTGTAATTCTGTCGTCTCCCTCGTTTTTTTGCCGATGCCAGCCTCAGTTCCAACGACTGAAAGAAACGCATTTCGTTTACGACACACATATAGCCTACGACCTCAAACAAATTCAGTTTTGTAAACGTATGTTTACGTCATTCATGGAGGCCTTTGAATTTACCACGCTCTCCTCTATTTCGATCAGTTGTCCAGTTGACCCAAAGGCCTATTGTGTGCGGGGTGTATCTTGAGTCCTGCAAGTATTTTGTGAGCGGCTTCGTCTTCCTGGATGGGGAGGCTTTACTCGATGGCCGCCATTGTTTTTGTAACCATCTTGGATATCAACAAGGCACTCTGCTACTGAAAACGTACAATCGATTATCTGTGTTCGTTCTGCGGAGAACTCAAGATAGGCCGCGGACACTATAGAACAACATCTTCATCCAAGGAGCATGGACTCGACTGTCAGTTAGAGAACCATTCATCCTGTATTAGGATAACAACGTCACTAATGTGTGAAAGTATGATAACTTCGTTAGCCTCATCCGCTAACATTACTACGTATTTTATTTGTACCCAAGAAATATTACTGATATTTTTAATGTTTAGAATACGTGATTTTTGCATTTCAAATATAAACTGAAGGCCTGTACTTTTGGAGAAAGAAAAAGGTTTCATGTTTGGTATTTTGGTATTTGTAATATGCACACATTCTGTAATCAGGGTGAAGATATTTGATATTTAAATATTTTTGATAATAGAAACCTTACTGTACTTTTGGGATATCTTCACTATTTCTCTAAGTGACAGAAACGGAAATTAACTGTGAACTTATGAGGTATTAGCTAGAGTAAAAAGTTTTACTGTTATTCCCTGTTGTTTCTGTGATTTTAAGTTTTTAAGTATGCAGTATGCCTTCATGTTTAGGACATGTTAGCAGTCATTTATTCTTATAATCTCTATATTTTCAGGTCGGTCACACAACAAAAGCTACGTTCTTTGGCGACTTGGCACGATGGCCAGTGAAGGGGTGAAGCTTATGGCTGAGGAAAGCAAGAGCGATGTGCTGGACGCAGAAGCGCAAGGACTAGGAGGGATCTATGATGAGTTCTTGGCCCCTCCAGTTACTACGGGAGTTGGCAAAACGGAGGCGGTGTTCTTCCTCGATGGCAACCATTCCAAGGTAACTACAGAACAGTAATGAGTGCAAGAGTCTCCATGAATATTTACTTTATCTTTGAATGAAATAGAAAATACACACTAGGGTCATGGTCGCAGCAGTGATGGGGACGTTTCCATTTGGGCAGATTTGAGTCAATTACCTTGCATCGAGAGAATGCCTAGTCAAATCATTTTCCTAGCTAATTGCCATTGACAAGCATTTACAATGCCATTGACTGATTAAATTCAGTTCACTGCCATGTTCTTTATTTAATACTTTAAATCCTTTTCAATGGTTACTTTCATTTCTTGTTGATGGAAAAAAACTATAACCACTTTATTTTTGCATAAGTTTCTCGAACGTTGTTGTCTCCCTGGAGGTTTTTCGGTGCTCAGTAACCGCCGGCGCTGTAACTCGACTGCGCATCTGTTCTGCGTAGCCCCTCTCTTATTTAAGCGTATTCGTTTGGCCGTCATTTTTCCTCCACCACGTGTCCCGACATTCGTCCTGAAAATCTTCAAGCCACTCCTTTGGAAGAAAAAAGATGTCGGACTTGCCCTCCGAGGTTACGGAGATTCCATCTCGTCCCGCGACCGTGCTTGCTGTCGATTACAATGCCCTCTCAATGGCGATTCAACCATCGACTTCTACCACGAGTGTGAATGTGGATGCGAATGCCACTACCGTGATAGCCAACACCACCGCAACTTCTCCACTACAAGCGGGCCAGCATTTGCGAGCCAATTTTGAAGCGGATTTCCAAGAAGCTCGCCAAACCTACATTCGTCTCAAACAACCACGGAAACGAATGCTGGAAGATGAACTCTCACTCAAGCAATCGTTGGATTTGACATCGCATTATTCCAGAAGCCACTCCATCACACACTCTGAAGTAAACAAAATGATGGATCGTGCTGTTGCAGAATTTGATCACCGCAATTCAAATACCATACTGCCCTCTTCCATCACAGCATCTGTTAAGGCAAAGAGTGGTTTGCCACCGCATCAACATCATGCCACAAACGTTCTTCATCAGCCCACCGCCAATTAAAAAATTCCTGTTCCTCATCCCACCGACCGCCGGTGATCATTTCCGACCTGATTCCCGACATCCCAGACCCTGAGGGCTTGAATGTCGACTCTGCATTAATTTTGAACCAACACATAGCAAATGCAAATGCAAATGCGACCCCACTCGATCAGCAACCGCCAAACACAAATGCGAATGCAAATGCACCACTGACCACGAATGACAAGCGCAGTCGTTTCCCAGATCCATCGGCTGATGACACCATCCCTCTCGCCAATCTTTTGAAAACAGCAGAGGATATTCCTGATTGCTTCTTGTACGAACCTTCCAAATCTTCTAATGTACCCGTCACCAACAGAGGTTTAACAACAGGCTTTGGATTCGCCTTACGTGAAAAAAATGTCAAGCAACTACCCTTATTAGGACAATCCACAACTCTTGTCACTTGCCTGCTACGAAATGGTGGCGCCGTCTTGGCGTGCGGCGATGCACTTGACCTGGATAAGGAACTTCCTCCGCCAAGACCGAGCCACGAGTCCTCCTTTTCCAGACCCACAGGGAAAGGTGCAACCACAAAAAAAACTTCGATACCTATCCTGATTCCAAATTCCTTGCAGCAGAAGTAAAACTGGAATTTATAGCCACCCTTCATCTTCCTAAACGAGCAGAAATCCCCTCCTTTGTGCTCTTCGAAATGGATAAATGCATTCGTCTAGGCCTACGCCCTGCATCTCAGGACAACGTTTTGAACATGGCTGTTCATGTGCTCTGCGAGAAATTCTCTTCAGATCCCTCAGTATCAGCGATTAAGGATCTCTCCAATCTCATTCCTCAACTTTTCCCGAAGACAGGTTTCGCTACTTATTACGCATGAACTGGTTCACTCGTGGATTATTCCACAACGCTTTCCTTATGAGAGACACCGCTCTTGCTACAGCCTCAAATCTAAATGACTCAACGAAATACAAACTAAGAATCCTACCTCTCTACGAGCCTGACACTGTTTCATGGTTTAATCCCCAGCTTGGCACCTCTTCTGGACATTTCAAGAAAGCCCAAGCCTTCCAAGAACCAAACTCCATCCAAAAGCTACCCTAAGTTTTACTTGCACGAACCTTCTGCCACCAAATGTCCTGACGAGTCATGGCCAAACAACAAACCCTAGACCCCTAACACTGATAACCCACAAAGGGAACACAACCAGCCATTTCGTTCCAACCAATCATTTCGTTCAAACCAATCATGCAGGAACTATCCCACCAAAAGTCGTGGCCGCAACGACAAGGGAACCCCCCCGGACAAGAGAAGCCTTTTTTCATTCCCAGGCAAGAAAAACTACTCCAAGGAAGACCAGTGACGCCACCTACCAGCTTCGCCACCCAGTCACCTACAAGATCACTTTCCAGTATGGGAAAAATTGACAAACAATCAACAAGTTCTTTCAGTCATCCGAGAAGGCTTTCTCCCAACCTTCATCTCGAAACCTCCACTTGCTCAATACCCACCATGGGAACACACATCTCAACCAACCACCAAATTAACAGTCGAAATAAATGAATTACTTCAAAAGAATAAAATCCTAGAATGCTATCCCCCTTATGGACCGTGATTCTACAGCCACATTTTCCTCAGACCCAAGAATCGGGAGGAGAAAGGTTGATTTTCAACCTAAAACCACTGAATCGACATATGGAAAAGCAACATTTCAAAATGGAAACGTTGGAATCAATGCGATTTTCTCTAAAACCTAACGACTAGACTGTATCTAGTGCCTATCTTCATGTCCTACTCCACGCTTCCATCGAACATCTTTTCCGGTTCCTTTACCAAGACAAAGTCTTCCAGTTTCGTTGCCTTTCTTTCGGACTGAACTCGGCACCAAGAGCTTTCACTCTGGTCCTAAAACCCATCCTGGCACACCTGCACCAGAAACAGATGGAAGCAAGCGCCTATCTAGACAATTGGCTACTATACAATCAAGATCCCACCAAACTCCTAGTCAACAGGGGCTACACAATCAAACTCCTCAACCAATTGGGCTTCGGCGTGAACGTCAAGAAGTGAAAACTTCAACCTGCTCAGGACTTCATCTTTCTAGGGGTAGATTTCAACCTGACGACGGCAACCATCAGACCTCTCCAGATAGAGTGGAAGACATCTTACATCACTCACGTCAATTCCGTCAACAACCAAACCACTCCCCCACAGAACTAAACTCCCTAATAGGGAAAATGGATTCAATGGTGAACTTAATCCCCTTCGGCAGGTGGATAACCAGACCGCTCCATCACTGCCAGATTGACACATGGGAAACCAAACAGTTCCACCTAAATCACCGCCACCTCACCGGCCAGGATTTTCCATGGGAGGCTCTCCTTTGGTGGTCAGACGTCCACATCCTTTCCCAATCAGTCCCACTGCATGAACCTCAACCAGAACTCCTGCTGTTAACCGATGCACCCATGAAGGATGGGGAGTCCACATTGGGCACCTAGAAACTTCCGGAACCTGGACAGAACAGGACAAGGCCCACATCAACGTCCTAGAACTCAAGACTGTCTTCAATACTCTCAGCACTTTCAGCAGATCCCTTCAACGAAACACATTCTGGCCTGACCTGAAAGTTCTCCAAGTTCAGGCCAACAACGCAACTGCAGTGGCCTACATCAAGAAAGAAGGTGGAACGATATCACGGAAACTACACGAAATAACCTCGGCAATCTTCCTTCTCCAGCTCGGCACTATAGTCCTCCCCTTACACATCCCAGGCAGCAGGAATGCCATTGCAGACTCTCTACCCCGCAAGAAGCCACCAACAGTGGTGCTAAAGAAATCCATCTGCGAATTACTTTTCAACATCTGGGGAACCCCAATGATAGATCTCTTCACTATGAGGCACATGCCAGACTTCCCCTCTTCGAAAGCCCAATCCCAGACGAGAGTGCAACAGCAGTAGATGCCTTGACCTTCCCATGGGAGAACCTATATGCCTACGTCTTCCCCCCGTTTAAGTTACTCCCACAAATCCTGGAGAAGCGCCATCCATCAGACACTCTTTTCCTGCTAGTGGCTCCGAACTGGCCATCAGCAGCGTGGCTTCCATTCCTTTTGATCCTTCTAGTAGACGATCCAAGAAGCATTCCAACAATACCAGATCTACTCACTCAACAAAAGAGAAGCAAGACCCACCAAAATCTGCAAATCCTACAACTACATGGGTGGCTACTATCGTCAAACTCCTCAGAAGGCAGGCATTCATAAGGAGGAAGCGTCCAGAAATGCAGGTCTGGCAATCAAATCATCAACCAACCGAATATACAACGGCGAAAGGACAAGATGGTTTCATGGGTGTGACAGAAGGAAAGTCAATCCTATCAATCCCCCTATTGCCGAACTTTTAAAATTTCTCAACACACTTTTCATCAAAGGACTAAAAGGATCCACCATTCTAGTCTACCGCTCAGCACTCAATTTCGTATTCAAAGCTGCAGGAAGCAACCATCTACTCAATGACGATATCGTCCCTAATCAAATCTTTTGAAATGGAAAAACCAGCAAAAAAGAAAACTTTTCCACAATGGAATCTATCCATCGACTTGAACTCCCTCCTCAAAGATCCATACGAACTGCTCCTAAACTGCCCATGGCCATCCTAACTAGAAAGACCGTCTTTCTCATAACCCTAGCCTCAAGTCTCCGGTGCAGTGAGATACAAGCACTCTCAGCTAACCCAGCATTCTGCGTATTCTCTTCTGACAACACCCATGTGATGCTAACCCCAAGAGCTGATTTCTGGGCCAAAACACAGAGAACCTGTGAACCCACCAAATCGATTGTCATTTCAGCCTTGACACACATCGTCGGACGAAAACCCGAACGTCACCTATGTCCCGTCCGTACACTATGGTGAACGACCAGAACGACTAACGAAGGCATTTGCAAAGGAAGAACTCAACTCTTTCTACCATTCAAAAGAAATTACGGTGAAACCTCAGCTGCTACCATATCAAAATGGATTCGCGACACGATTCAGAGCGCTTATGACGATGCCAACATTAATTGCAAGGACGAGGGCATAAAAATCACACCCCACGAGGTAAGAGCGCTCTTCACCTCCTGGGCTTCAACAACGCCGTTCCAGTCCCGGACATCCTCACGGCAGCTTCATGGCGAAACAGCTCCGTCTTCACATCCCATTACTTCAGAGAGATGACGAAACAAGCCAATGGACTACATCGTCTGGGCCCCATCGTAGCTGCTAGATGTGTAATCCAGTCCCCTTAAGCAGAAAACGATGACGGAAGCAAGCCTTCATCTCTAAACCAACGATTCTTTTCAGGGCACCAAATACCACGAAAGAAAACCAAATTCCTGTGACCCTGTTTTCTGAATAAAGTGCGAAGTTTGTGAAACTTTTTGGGGGAACAGCCAGCTCATAACGCTAGCAGACCCGTCGGGATGGTGCCCGCTACCAGACTCTGACACGGTCTAACTGTTTATGCAAAAATAAACAGATTATAATTTTTCCAGCAACAAGAAAGACAATTTTGCTGGCCCTCCTGACTGGCCAGTTGAAAATTGTTTCTTTTGCTGGAAAAATACATATTCAAACCCACCCTACCTCCCCTCTTGAGTCACCGCCTGACATATTGAGAGGTAAAAATGATGGCCAAACGAATGCGCGATCGCGCTTAAATAAGAGAGGGGCTGCACAGAACACATGCGCAATCGGGTTACAGCCGCCGGCAGTTACTGAGCACCGAAAAACCTCAAAGAAGACATCAACTTATGAGGAACTAATGCAAAAATAAATAGGTTAAGTATTTTTCCAGCAAAAGAAATAGTTTTCAGCCGACCAGCCGGGAGGGCTGGCAAAATTGTCTTTTTCATTCTAACAAATCCAATTCGTTGTCTCATTTGACCCAGATAATATTCCATTCAGTTCTCAGCTAATTTTTTGATCATTTCAGTCTAATTCCATCCAAGTCAATCTAATTCTAGCAAAATTTCGGGCAAATTCTGATTGAATTTAGGAAACTGCCCAAAATTCAACCGATGTTGATGGGCTTGGGGCTACAATCAGGTGGAATTGATTTGAAATTTTGAGAAATTTGTCGGTGTTGGTTGGAAATACATTTGCAAATCAATTCAAATCAAATCAAGGCATCTCAAACCAAACCGTACTCAAACTAAATCCATGTACTGTTATTCCAAAGAATGACTTAAACCTAGACGAAACATAAACTGGACTGATGGCCCCCATGAAAACATTTTCTACCCAAATCATTTAAAATTTCTGCAACTACCAAAGTCAAGCCCAATTCAAGTCAGTAGAATTGGCAGTAAGAAAATTAATTCCATCAATTCATTGTCTGCAACATTCCACCAATTCATGAGGGTGGATTTGAATCAATCATTTCATAATTCGGATTTGACATGCGCCCATCACTAGGTCAGTTGATAAGCGTGATTACTGATAGAAGCTGATCTCATCAGTTTATAGAAAGGGGACTAAGGTAAAGGCCCTGCCAGTCAGTATAAGCCAGGAAAGTGTGAGAGACTACCAAGTTCCCGTAGGATCTATTTTGGCCCTTTCTGGACAATATGTCAGGTCCTATATCGGAGGTATTCATCTTCGATTCCCAGACTTTCCCTTCCGCTTGCTAGACTCTTTAATTTATTGCTTCTAAAACGTCCAGTGAGTTTCAAAATTAAGTAAGTTCACGTATACAAGCGTTAATTTGCTGTAGAAGACTAAAACAAAAAAAAATGTATAAAAAAAGGTAAACCTATAATCGTAGATGCAAGGGATTTATATGGCTTAGACTGCCACAACTCAATAGAACTCAGTTTCTCAAATTTTTTTGTAAGTTATCGTATTTTACGATGTTGGTTGGGGTGCTGGTGGAAGGGGGGGGGGCCCGGGGCAATACTCCTGCCATTAAAAGAAAGTGCCCTTTTTTAAAAAAAAAAATTGGCCTTTTTCTGCTGACATTTTGTTGGTGCAGCGGTGCCTAGGAAAGGCCTAAAGGGCTAAATGAGACCAAAAAAGTTTGAACGGTTAAAAAAGCTAAGAAAGGGTAAACAGAGCGAAAAAAAAGTTCCTCAGTAAAAATGTCCAATAAACCTTACCGTACCCTTTTCCTAAAAGTTGTCCCTGCGTTCTCGGGGGTCTCTGCACGCTACTGGTTCAAATGAATTGGCAGAAGACATAAAAAAAAAATTCGTACTCAATATGTTATTAACAAAATGAATTAGTTCGTGTGTGTGTGTTTCATGGCTAATTAGTGCTCACCGGTCAAAAATGACGTGATTTTTAGTGTGTATCTTAACTTTAACTGTAACTTTATTAGTAGTGTCAAATCGCTCACTAGGAGCATTAAATGACATGAAAATTTGCGAGAATAATAACAACAAAGAAGTTCAAAATTTGGAATTGCATTTTGGCAAAGACAGTAATCCGTTTTTTTTTTGACAAAAGTAACGTCGTCATACTGTTTGTGTATAAATAGGTCTATGTAATTATAATAACAATTGTAATAGTTCTATAGTTAGATATAAATTGACGAGTACTGTGTGCTAACTATTGACGTATGGTGTGAAAGCATAAATTCATGTTAAGCAACAAATTTTACTCTTTAAAATTTGGGTGTAGCACTGCTGTCTAAAAATCAGCAGCGCTAACTTGAAAGTAGAAAGTCGCTGTTTTCTTCGAAACATCGGCATACTTACGTCGCTGCTGTCTCGAAAAAATTTGACTTTTAGGTGAATTTGTACGGCACACACTTACTTCTTCTTACGTATCGCATTTAAACTTTATTTAATTTTCAACACGTAATACTGCCATGGTCATTAAATTGATTTGGATACAATCTAACTGGTTGGTTTTGCACCAATTGTATCAAACGAAGAACTCCGTTTCTTGAACTCCAGACTTTACAATCAAAACGTTGACCAACCATACTCCAAGATCCGAGATAAAAGCGCCTCCTCAAATCCTATCTTTACGGTGACATTGTTATGGGGATTTCAAGGAGCAGTCTGTGTTTGTTTGGAGCCTGAAATATTGTTTTGCGCATGGCCATGTTTGCGTCTTACAAAAAAAAAATCATAACTCGGCTGTCTAGATTTTCAGCAATGAACAAATATATTTTTGAGGATAGTAGGCCTAGATGAAAGTGCACATTTTTGGGAAACCTGGGTAAAAAGTTTAAAAAGTGTCTTTTCGTGAAAAATAAGGGAAAAACACCTAAATATTTTTGTTTTGACAAAAGTATGATAAAAGCATAAGCTGCTTAAGTTTGGAGAGTAAGCATGTAAAAGTAGCCATAATAATAATTGTTCACTAGAATAATTTTCTGGCCCTAATTCTAGTCTTTCTGTGGTATGTTATTATCAATAACATTGTGGGCTTCAGTTCCATGTTAGGCTGTAATCATAGGTCTAAACGACGCGCAACCAAAAAACCCGAACAGCATTTCTGTTGCCTGGTTCTGCCATCTAGCGACTGAAAAGTAAACTAATATGACCAATAAAGAGCATGGCTAAGTAACGGGGCACGTACTTCCCTTTCCCTCCAATTTTGTGTACGATAAAGGTAAGATAAAGAACAAGACGGTGTCGAACCAAGGCTGAAAGACCCCCCCCCCGCCCCCTCCTCCAGAAAAGAACCTAAGGGATTAGCCCCTCCACGCAACAAGGTGGGCCTTAAAGCATGACAGGTTGGATACTGAAACGACAGACAACGGCAGAGAATTCCGTGGGTTGACAACCCGATCACAGAAAGTGCGTTGTCTAATATTGAGTCGGGACAATTTCGCACGCAATTTGAAATGATGTCCTCATGTACTGTTAGGTCTAAGAAGAAAAAATTGGAATAATGAATATTGACAAGACCATGAAGAAGCTGGTAGGTAAGAATAGCGTCTCCCCTATCAAAACTTTCGTGTATAGAAGGCAGATGGAGGCACTGAAGATGATCAGAGTAAGTAAGCTTACAGACAGCTGGACATCATTTGGTGAGTCTATGCTAGCACTTTTTCAAGTTTGTCAAGGTGAGAGGAATAACAAGGGCGACAAACTTGTGAACATTAGTCAAGGATAGGGCGTATGAAAGTTTTAAAAAGTATAGCAAAGAGGTGGGAATTAAAGTAGGAGAATTTTTTTTAAAACGTAGTGAGCATTACGGAAATCTTTGCGAGCGACATTACCAATATGTTTATCAAATTTAAGTTTATCGTCAACGACAACATCAAGATTTCGGTGATAAGAAACTTGCTGTAGCTGCTGGCCAGAGAGATAGTATTTGTTGCGGCTGTTGTTATAGCCAAAGGGGAGAACTTGCACTTCCCAGGATTAAAAGTAAGTATCGTAAATCGAAAGTGAGAAACGTACCACTACGTTCGTGAGCACCAATAATAACTAATAAAAACGTACCCGTACTAAATAATAATAATAATTATTATTATTGAGTCAGCATAATACAGTGTGAATAGCTTAATAGGACGTGCGCTGTGAACAGAACAAATAATAAATAACAATAAACGCGCATAAACAATTAATTATAAAAGACCACATTATGTTAACTGTAAGCATTTAATTAATACGGTAATAATGGATTATTGTAATCTGTTTTAGTCAAGTATTATAGCAAAATTATGACAATAATTAAGTACAAAAGTTTGGCTTTCGTAATAATATAAGGGATCATTTTTCTTAAATGCAAAATCAATGAAGCAGGATGAAAAGCCAAATGGCTTCGGGAAGGGACATTTGACTTTCCGTAAACATTTGCCATGTCAGTATGGCTCAGCGGTAGAACCTCGGCATTTGGTTTCAGAATCGTGGGTTCGATCACAGGGGCTTGGCACAAAATATGAGCGGCCAAAAAAAAACAAAAAACTCCGGGAGCGTCACTACCATCAATATTACAGTAACAATAATTATTGTTATTATTGTTGTTACTTAT
Source organism: Lithobius niger (assembly GCA_023313725.1). NCBI lineage: Eukaryota > Metazoa > Arthropoda > Chilopoda > Lithobiomorpha > Lithobiidae > Lithobius > Lithobius niger. The sequence continues at coordinate 46,883 of JAHWFP010168201.1, read as the reverse complement.
TATTGTTACTATATAATTTTGTTGGGAGTGACGCTCACGGAGTTTTTTTTTGGCCGCTCCTATTTTGTGCCAAGCCCCTGTGGGTTCGGTTCCCTGCTCAGGCTGTCTGACATTTAAGTCCAAAAGTCGTCGTAAATAGGTTTGCATCCGATTTTATTTAGTAAAATTAATGTTTTGTCGCATATTACGTCTGGAATAAAGTAAGTTAAAAACTGGTTATTTTCGTTAAATCTAGAATTCTACTAAACGGTAAAGTCTGTGCGGGATACTGCCAAACCATCGCAGCGATATTTCCGAGGTGTATAGGTCGTCTGGAAGCATAAAATTAGGAAACAGGCTTTGGGCCTATTGCAGGCGGAGCGAACGGATCATCATTTCAAACTTATATTTAGTTTTTATTTTAATGACGATACCACATTTGTTAATAATTCTTAAAAATCTAGGTGCAATACTTAATGGGCCTTGTTGGGAAGTTTGCCTTTTGGTGTGACGTACTACTGTTCTTTGCTGGCCTTTTTCTTATTTTAGCCTGTTGTTTTAATGTAGGCCTGTGTTTCGTGTAAAATTTACGTTAACAAGCTTTTGTTTGCTCCAGCATTTAGTTTTTGTTTAGTTATTCGTAGCCTCTTTTCACACCCAACGCTGAAGACGTGGGCCATCTCCCCGAGTAAAAATAAAACAGCACGTATGGCCACCGCTGTTTGAGCTCCCGCTGGCAATAATTCTTACATTGGTTACAGAAACTGCTGTGCAAAATGTAGTCCTTATATTAAAATATTAATAATAAGGCGTTTAACGGCAAGCCAAACAATCATCAGTACGATAGTTTTTAACAATAGTCAGAAGATTCAAAAGGTGCACAATACTGCTTTGGTATAAGATTTGACACCGCCACCAACGAAAAAATGTTGAGCTGGCACACCTCTGTCACGCACTGCAAGATAATATATTATTTCCTAACTCTATGACTACAACAGCGATCTCTGTTATATAATCTGAAAGAACTAACCATCACAATTTAGGTTAAAAATGTGTTTGCTTTTAGACATAGTTTTAGGCCTAATTTTTAGCGTTTAGGCCTAATATTTATCTCCGATTTAGTTTCGCTAGTAGCAGCTAACAACGGTGGTTCGAGATTAAGCCTTCCTTCATGCGACGCAACACGGTTTTGGTTTCGAGTCTTTACGTTACCATGGCAACCAGGAAACCATAAACTGAGAGAGGCGGGCTTATTATTGTTTCGTGTTTCGTGCTTTCGTGTTTCGTCTGATGTCAATATCGGTTTATAATACTGCTTGGCCTTGATACGACGATTTCAGGTTTCGTATTCGGGATTCCCATCGCTAGTGGAGACGCCACTTTCGTTGCCATGTTGAACTGAATAATCTCCAAGCATTTTTTTTTTAAATGAACTAACGTGTGTCGTTAATGGAATCCTTTTGTTTTTTATGGTTGCGTTTGTTCCTGTAGTGGTTAAAATGCAACGGTCAAATGATACTATTTCATTGAGTTACGTCGAAAAAGAATATTAGCTAGAAAGAAGCAACCAAAATTTAATTTGCCGAGTTTTTTGAAGTTCACTTGACTACCATTAGCATGGTGTATGCTTCGTCGGAATTCCTTAACTATTCACGACTCCAAATTTACAATGGTGAATGTTAGATATTAATTCGAAAATTTTAAAATTTCTTCAGTAATAATTGTTCGATTTACATCAAATTTTGGCTCAGCAATACTTTTGGGGGTATAAAGCGTTGTGCAAAATTTGATTTCAATCCGACCTTTCGTTTGGACTCCACCCAGACTAAAAAAGTGCAACCAACGGACCAACAGACCAACGGACCAATGGACCAACAGACCAACATTTTGCAATTGGATGTCCGTTATAGGCTACGCTTCGCTCGCTTCGCTCGCTCCGCCAATAAAAAATAAAAAATAGACTGCATTTAATTTTGTACGTTATAAATCTTATAATCGATGTAGACGACATCAAACTCTAAAAATGAAAAGGTATTGGAAAATTTGTTCAAACATTTGCCTTTGAATTACTTTGAAATATTTAACAACAGTTGTAAAGTGAAACTGAAACCATCAGAATTACCGGCTACTGCGTATTGTAACCAAATGATCACTCTACGTTGTGCTGACCGCTGTGCTGAGGCAAAGAAGAACGATAATTTGGTAAGACAAGAAGCACCAATAGGCCATTTTTCGCGTAACACACTTACTTCCGGTTTAAGCCAAGGATTAAATGAAGGCGACGGCCATGTTGCGGGCATTAGACGGCAGTAAGGAGATGGCCATGCTGGTGTTAATTACGTCATATTACACCAGAAAAGCACATCTATAAAATGAGACTGTTGGCTTGCTCGATAAACCGAAATGCATTTTTTTAAACCTAATCTCCGTTTATTATAGTTAGCTTTTCTACTAAAATAAATGCTTTTTTTGTCCGCTAGCAACGTAAACAGAGACATTTTATTTTTAAAACTCCGTTTTGTGCAAATCCACTAGTCACATGCTTCCTTGTAGCACACTGATTGGCTGTTCGGGCTTTTGCCGGAATTGGTGAATATGACGTCACACCACGGTCCCAATTAGTACGTTTTCACAAACACAATACTACCGGAAGTCAGGAATGAACCATTTTCTCTAGTCGCTTCATCTTTGTGCTGAGGGATTCTTTTTCCGTATATATATCCATCGTAACATGCTCCCTGTTATGTTTTGAGATATGACTTTAAAATCCCTTTTTTTTTATTCATGTGCTAAAATATGCAGATTTTTTTTTTAAAGTCGCCTTGACCACGATGGTAGTCGTCATGTTGAAGAGAGGAGGTCAGTTAAAAATCAACAAGTAATGGCTTGAGTTGAAGTTACAAACGTTTTAGTTCAAAATGAACATCATAAAGAAGTGATAAAATTCATATGACTGACCGTTTCGACAACATCAGACAGATCAACACAAGCAGCCAAGAAGAATAAGTCGTTTAAAACACGCAATTCAGAGTTGATTTTCATCCAATAAGCTAAATAACAAAGCCAAGAGCCAAGCATTATAAGACAATCAACAAGAAGAAATGTACAAGGTCCAACAAATCAAAAGGGATGTGGAGGAAAATAGAGGAACGGACGAAAGCGGATTGACGAAAGAGGGAGGGAGTAGAGATGGCAGCAGTGGAAAATTGTGGCAACCATCCTGGATTAAAATGACTTAGGCAAATACAACGTTGTTTTAACAGAAGCAAAGAACATGGGACGCAGGGAAGCCAACTTTCATTAGAGGAAGCAACCACCTTGGCCACTGTAACGCAACGTAAACTCGCTACCTAGACGCTGTAAGCTAGTATACAATTTCAAGATGGCGCTCGTGTAGAAGCAAACGAGAAAATTGTTTCTATGTCTTATTTTTATCTTATTATTATACTTGAGGTTGAAAATCTGGTGTTTATCAGTCTGGATATGCGATTTCTTTTAAGCCGCTCATTAGTCTGGCAGTGGTATACTCACTAATGACTGCTGCAAGATTGGTACTCTAAAATTTTACGCCTCTTCTGAACTAGGAATAACTAGGAGTGAAAGCGCTACTAGCGTCAACGGCAGAAACTACGGCATTGGATTTAAATTCATTTGCGGTTTCGATATCAGGTTTCGATCGGCTACTTTGAATGTACCTTTACATTATTATTACAGTACATCATGCATGAATACAATTTACGTACGATTTAAAATACGTTTTAAAGGCGCTAAAGTGTCAACTCAGTTTCACGTCTGGCTGTATCAATGTCTTAGCAGCAGTCGCCATATTGCATTCTGTTCGATTTGCGTGCCATGAATTGACGTCACATTGTCCTTCGTTCATTATGTGAAGGATGGTGACAGTATTCCTACTGATGGATTGATGCTTCCAACGCATTTAACTGAACAAAAGTCATCCACGAAGCTTGGTCGAAGTTAGTGAGTTTTTGTGACTTAACGGCACCCGTTCTACACGTCCCACGCAAATAACATTGCACATTCGTCTGAAGGCTTAAATGTGTATTTATTGGTAACATGGCTGATGAGTAGGTCTTAATTCGACGAAGTTACGACGTGGGAAAAAACCACTTAGAAATAAGAAGCCATCATATACTACAGTTGTAACACAAGTTAGACGAGATTTAATCCGTTACTCGTGTAGCATAATGCACAAACTTCTGTCAGAAAATCACTTCGACCCGAAAATGAGTCTGCTGCCGTCACAAGAAGTAGGTCTGTGTAGAAGCTCGCTACGAAACAGGACTTCAATGCACAAATTATAAATGTTACCTTTCGTGATTATTTACAGAAAAAGTGACTCAACACCATGTTAGGCTAGTTATTACTTATGATCTCCACGTGTGCTTCTATATCAGCGCGGAAGAATGCACCGAGGCGTGCAAGTGAGTCGGCTGCAAACTAGACGTGAAACTAACTGTAGATTTGTAGCGCCCTTATCGTCGTGATCTTTGTTTTACTCTTTCACATCATTGAAACCAAATGGCATCCTGCCACAAAACACAAGGAAAGGGGAAAAAAATTCCGATGCTCACCACAATTGAGCATTCGTAGTGGTCGGTTCTATGCCAAGTGGACCCGAGAACGAATCCCACTGCCAGCCGATAAAAAAAAAAAACTTTTAAAAGTCTTGTCTTTGCGAAAACGACATAAGGGCGCGTTTACGCGGTGACTCGCCTTTGCATTCTCGCAGCTATAACTCAATCGCGATGGCAAAGGTGACATTGCCATGGTAACAACGCTAAATGGATTAGCTAAATCTGACATCGTTTGAGTAAATACTTGCAGTCTTTTAATCCGTGCCAATAATATAAAGAATTCCTCGTGACGAAACAATTTCCCAAACGCTTCTGAACTCACGTTATTTGCTGTTTTCGTTGCGAGGCGGCAGACATAAAACCGCCGCCATGTTGGAATTTGAGGTGATTTCTAGCTTCTAGCTGCGAGAATGCAAAAGTGACTGGCTGCGTAAACGTGCCCTAAGGTTGCTTCAGAGTCACATCAATCTAGCGAGGTGTGAGCATATAAAGCGAGGGTACTTCTTTAAAGGTGGGTTGCCACCAGACGAAAGTTTGGAGGATCTAGTGCCATCGAGTGATAGAGTGATATCTAGTTTTCTCTAGGACTTGCTTACTCTAGCACTTGCTCACTCTAGCACTTGCTCACATCTCATTTCTTGGAATGCACAAAGAAATATCTTTTAACACAACAAACACGCCACGTGCTTTCTGAATTATTGAGTAAAAATTTGGTATATCCTCGTGAACCTGGAAGCAAGCTGCAAAGGTTAACGATATGGCGCCACGGTCGAATACAAAGAAAATACCCTGGCACCATCTAGTGACAGTAATATCGTTAACCTTTACAGCTTGCTCCTAGGTCCACGAGGATGCCCCACATTTTTACTCAATAATTAAGGAGGCACGTGGCTTGTTTGTTGTGTTTAAACTGGTATTGCTTCGTGCATTCCTTTGCTTGCTGCGAGAGAGAACTCAAATAGGGCTAGATGCTGAAATGTTACAACCCGCCTTTAAATACAGTATAGCTCTCCCATCCGCTTATCATTCACTTAGCGTTTATAGCTACAACAAACATTAAAGCAAACAGTGCTACTACTGTATATTAATGTGCAGTGTAATTCCTGTTTAGTACTAATGCCTTTTTTTAGTGTTGGCGAATTCTATTTGCTTGATACTGAGAAGATGTTTATGTGCATTGTTACAGGACCGAATTTTCCCTCATGCCCTTGTCCGCCACAATGCCGCCCTTCTTGGAGTGCATTAAACGTGTGGCAACCATACACCTCCTTGCCGTTTCTGACCCCCCCCCCCCCCCACCACCACTACACACCTTTTTATAAGTTTTTGTTTTTTTGTGATTCACAGAAAACTACAGAACCAATACTAATTCAGTTACTGAGGCACGATATTATCATATACAGATGATAATCGTGTTGTCATTGGGATGAGACGAGACGAGATTTGAAGAAGTCTCTTCTCGACCTTTAGTTTTATATTTCTCGTGACTTCTCGTCTCATCTCGGTCTCAAGTCGAAAAAATCTTGTGTTATCTCGACCTTCAATTTTAAATTCGCAAGACTTGTCGTTTCGTCTCGGTCTCAACTAAAAAAAAATCTTGTCTCGACTGGAAAAAATCTCTTCTCGTGTCGACCTTTAATTTTAAATTCTCTTGACGTCTCGTCTCGGCCTCGATTCGAAAAAAAAAATCTTGTTTTCTGTCGACCATCAATTTTAAATTGTCTTGACTTCTCGTTTCGTCTCAGTCTCGACTCGAAAACTCTTGTGTCGTCTCGTCTGATCTCGACTGTTTTTTGTCGACTCTCCTCAACTTCCCCCCCCCCTTGAAATGTTGTTATAAAAGACGGGGAATATAGGCTACAAATTATTAGTAAGATATGACCTCGGTCTCCCATGTTAAAGCCGCAATTTCAATGCTGAATTTCTCCGCTGCTTTTTAATTCTTTCCGCTCAAATTTAGTACACAAGCTTTGTTGGACTTGGTGAACACGCGTACTACATTTTATTAATTTCCGATTTGTCACATCGGAGATCTGGACTTGAGCTGGAATCGTGAGTTTCATTTTTGGCTTGGACTTCTTCTTATTTGGACACGTTTATATAATGGTCTCTACAGACTTAACCATTTGCCTTAGAAAGCTAATTCTTAGCTCATTTGAAAGATCTACTTAATATATAACTTTCTCCACCAAGGGTGGACGGAGACGGCAGGGTGGTGAGCCTCTTACACCGTTCCGGGGATGTGCCCGAGATGTGCCCTTTATAGAAATAGAAATTTCAATTGGTCTTCCCATTACGGAGTTACGGGGAGTTAGTTAAAAACACTTTATTTTGGGCCGTGGCCCACAGCCATGTTCCGAATCTAAAAGGAATATTACATTCATAACCTAATAGCATCTTACGTGGCCCTGAACGATCCGTTTTATTGTTTTACATTGTTTTACATCTTCAGGTGTAGACTGAAGATTCAAAGGGTGTAGACTGAAGATTAAACAAATGCTAACAATGCTGGTGAGCCAACAATTCACCCGCACGTTGAGGAAAAGGAAACAGTATCCTTATTACGAATTGGTTTACATGATAGATTCCGGTCACACTCCCGTGTTCAAGCTAAAAATGTCCATTGTCCATTTGGCTTACCGTCCTATATTACAAATTACAAACAAAAACGTCAAGTGTGCCGTAAAAATAGGGGTTTTATGATTGAAGTTTCATTTTACTTGTAAAAATGTACACGGATAAAAATTGGTGATTTTTAATTGAAATAATCAAATGTACAATTCAGAAAATTGGATCTGTTGAAGTGCTGTTGTGCTTTACGTAATATATATGATTGGTAAAGCACAACAGCACTTAAACAGATCCAATTTTCTGAATTGTACATTTGATTATTTCAATTAAAAATCACCAATTTTTATCCGTGTACATTTGAACAAGTAAAATGAAACTTCAATCATATAACCCCTTTTTTTACAGCACAATTGACGTTTTTGTTTGTAATCCGTGTACCTGTTTTACGGCTACGGTGTCGCGCTATAAAGGTTTATGCATGCAGTCGATTGTTGCATGCACGAAGAATGGATCTGGAGTTTGCTGAGTGGCATTGTTCCCTAAATACAATGGTTAAGACAATGTAAAACAATCAAAAATGATCGTTTAGAGTCCCGTAACTCCAGAATGGATCGACCAATTGAAAAAGTGGTCCCTGTAAGGTTGAAGCCCAGTGAAATTTCTGGCTCAGATCCTGTTTCAGATTTTAGGTAGGTGCAGTAGTTTTTTTCTGAAACCGTGTCAGCCACGTACAAGAATAAGAACAAGAACAAGAACAACAACAACAACAACAACAACAACAACAACAACAACAACAACAACAACAACAAGAAGTGAACAGTTTTCAAATTTACGTGTGGCTTCCTACGTTTACTCTTGCACGGAATTGCATAAAAGTTGGTGTAAAGTTTAGAAAAGTTGCTATCTGGCCAAGTTTGGTCGAAGTATGTTGAATAGAAACGGAGAAATTAATAGTTTTAGTTTTGCTGGAGAGAGGACTTCAATCATATATAATATATACATCGCCGTGTATGATAAAGGACAAAGACGCTGAAAGAGAGCTGCGGACACACCAACTTCCAAAGAAAGACTTGCACTGAATGCGCTCTCTTCGCTCGCTCATTCAGTGCGATTGCAGCGAGTACAGCAAACCAACTTGGTATGTCAAAGTGTCAGAAATTAGAAAACAAAAATGAACTCGTTTGATGTTTAAGGTAAGGTTTAACTGATCCGAAGTCAAAACAGCAAAAGAACACAAAGAAACTTTCCTGTAAGGTTTCAGATACCGCAGTGTTCCTGTACCGTTTAGTCCACGTGAGACCTTACTGCTGTATTCAACCATTAGACACGTAAATAAAATTAAAACCATATCCCAACTTTCAAAATTATTGTAAGATTAATATAGTGCTACACACTCGCCTACTTTCGAGGCTAAATTTTTCGTTTTAGCACTAAACATCGCAGGACAAAGCATCGCCGGACTAACCATCGCGGACGAAACATCGCGAGGTCAAAACATCGCTAGGACAAAATATCGCGAGGCCAAAACATCGCATGAGCAGAAATCGTTCTAGAAACATTTGTTATTCAACACTTATTAAACACTTTTCTTATTTGTTGTTTTGTACGTTTCTTGTTTTCCATGAGTTCTTAATCGTGCTTTGTTTGATTTTGGAAACCCTGTTTTTCACAGTAAGTATAGTTTCTATTCTTGTTTTTAAGAAAACGTTGTAGCGGTTGGCTACATGGCTGTAACTGTCCTGTGTAGTGTGCTATCTAGGCTGGCTCCAGGGGAAGCCAGCTAGATGCGGGCTGCAGGGCTGTGGTTGCATTTCCCTTACCCAACTTTACTGCCCCCTCCTCCTTTATTATTAGTACATGTGAATTGCATCAAACATACTTGAGATGTTTGGGGGACTTGTACTGGCCAGTTTAGCTGATTGCCTTACATTCCCATGGTGCAACATTTGCCTATGAACAGAATCGATTTATAAGAAAATATTCGTAGAAAGAGCTGCAATAGCTGTTGGCTAAGAGCTCTAAACTGGTTAGGTTTGGTTTGAGATAGCGCATTTCAGATGCAATGGTTGACAAGACGTCTGGCTTCAAAAAAAGGAAAAGAGATATTGGTTCGGGAGCTTTTCCGGTGGTGGAAGATGGATGTGATCTTGTGTGACGTGCTATGTTGCTTACCCCTAGGGCCACACGGAATGACAGGGATTGGAAACTTGATTAGACATAATAATATAATAATATGTAGAGACGATGCTCGAGGCATCCACCCACCCAAATTCCCCTGCGGCAGATGTTAAGTGGAAGAAGTACCACCATTATTACACTTGTTTTTGCCGCATGAGGGAGGAAACCAGAGTACCCGGAGGAAACCCTCGCGCAACGGGCGGGAAACAACCAGAGAAAAACCCGTACATATACACTTCCCATCGCCAGGATCGAACCAGGGTCTGTACGAAGCCAGAGATGTACAGCAGGGACCAGGACGCTTATCGAACCTGACGCCCCAGTGCTCGCAGCTACCCGTGCACCTAGCAACGTTACAGTTACGATTTTAGCAACGATTAAACGATTTTTTACGAACGATTTCAGCAACGTTACAACGTTTAGTTTTTTTCTCTCTCTTGAGGTGTGAGTGTGAGGTTCGGTAGCACGCACGAGGTGAATGACGATTTTAAGATTAAGTACAATGGTTCACATAAAATATTAAAAAAACTGAGAAACTATAATTAAAAATCAGTTAAAAGTTAAAAGGCTATGTAAAAAAGACGAAGTCTGCGAATATTAGATAACTTGACGATTAAAATGGTGTTCTACACCACGCAAGTAGGTGTAACGGTATGATTACTGATCCGCACAACACCCGTTGTCGAACTAACCGAAATTCCAGACCTTTGCCCCCCCCTTATCCATTACCATTACCCCTTAACCATATCCATTAACAGGATCGGCCTATTACTAGGTAATGGACCTTTGTAATAGACCGATCCATTACTAGGCTTTCACCCCCCCCCCATTGTAATAACCGATCCGTTTCTGAGTTGAGATTACTTCAGGACAGTTTACTGTGATATATTTGGAAGGCGAATCTCCTCTCTCACCACAAAGAAAAAAAGCTAAACGTTTTCTTAAAAACTGGAGTAAAAACTGTACTTAATGTGAAAAACAGAATTTACAAAATCAAACAAAGGACGATTACGAACTCATGGAAAACAAGAAAAGTTCAAGAAAAGTATAAGAAAACAACAAATAAGAAAAAGTGTTTGATAAGTGTTGAATAACAAATGTTTCTTGAACGATTTCAACCCATGCGATGTTTTGTCCTTGCGATATTTTGTCCTCGCGATGTTTCGTCCGCGATGTTAGTCCGATCACCAAATTATTCAGCATTATTCAAGTCAAGTCGTCTCCTTTCCGTTCATCCTATTGATACAGACACCACTTTTCAAGATTTCGTATTAAAGACTTCAGGACTTTAATCATTTAGTCATTTAATCATTTTTACTTTCAACGACATTTCCAAGTTTTCAAGGAGTCGCACGAAATCTGATTTACGAAATCTGTACGTCTGTACTAAGCACTCTAAAACTCAGTTTTTTTTTATGATTTTTCACTGATGTCATGTAGCCAAGTAGAATGTACCAACCTGACCTATCGTGTTCGAAAGTAAAAAACTGTAAAATCATGTGAATGCAGAAGTAAGGTTTTACGTGGACTAAACAGTACAGGAACACTGCGGTATATGAAACCTTACAAGAAAGTTTATTTGTGTTCTTTTGCTGTTTTGACTTCGGATCAGTTAAACCTAACCTTAAACATCAAACGAGGTCATTTTTGTTTTCTAATAAGTTTTAGTTTCGTTTTGCATATTGGCTTTAATAATTCGGAAGCAGAGAAACATGAATTGAACTCAGAATCAGCTTTAATTTTATTTTTTTGATCTCGTGGAGTTCATATCAAACAGCAAAAATGATCTTCTAAAAATTCTTGAAAATGATTGTATTAGTGTACGGAGTTGACACTAATTGCTTTATAGGGATGTTTGAGAGAAAAAAAGAATACAAATGTTACAAAAGACATAAAAATCTTTGTATTTTATGGTTTTTACAGCATTGCATCTCCGTCTGTATTACTTTAATAGTTCAGGCATGGAGGTTGTTTTAGGCAGCTTTTCAGGGGGTGGGGTGGGGAGGGTGGAGAATAGGATAGAAGAAAATAAGGAAGTAGGTCTATTCACGCAAATAAAATTTCTCGATCTCGCCTTCAATCATCTCGACCTCTACTCGATTAGCAAACGGACTCTCTCGACCTTGTCTCGTCTCATCGAGACGCGACGGGGGGGGGGGGGGGGCGAGAAGAAGGTCGGCAATACTCGATGAGAATCCTATTTCGGTTGATCATTGGCCTTTAGGAGTGGGCTACTAAAATGCGACTCTTCATATCTCCTGGGACTGCTGAAATCTTATTTGGAAATCTCATCTTGACTGTTACTTTGCAAATGGTGGAACAACATAGTCCAGTTAACTAGGCCTTCGTTAGATTGGTAGCCTTGTTGGTTCTGTTAGGCAACGCTCCATTTTCTGTACAATGATATTATTATTATTTTTTTTACTTTTTTTTCATTTTGTCGGTTTGTTAGGACAGTGATGGTAAAGCTAAACAGTTACGGCAAGACCTGCAGTTGGCTTGGCAGGACGTATAACTGCGCAAGTTTGGCAGAAATATGACTGTTCTTCAAAAACCACATCCCTATACTGAGATACTGTAGAAATGCCTAATTAATAGCTGAATAAAGTAACATAACGCCGCCCTAACTGCAAAATCTGGGATAGTTGCTCTGGGCTATTTTTTTTATTTATTTATTCAAGTGGCAGAAATTGGCAGAGAGTCCTAAATAGTCATGTGACAAAACCTTACAAATCATTGCTAAGTTATTGATCTTGAATCAATGTACCATGGTGAGAAATGACTTGTTGTAATTTTCTAATAGCTCTACACAACTTATTTGGATAATCAGCCTGTTTCAGACAGTGTTTTACTCAGCCCGGCTTAAATAATGTTTTACTCAGCCCAGTTTAAATAACGTCTTACTCAACCCAGCTTAAATAATGCTACTTAACCCAGTATAAAATAATGTTTCACGCATCCCAGTCCTGAAAATATACAGAACTTCCAAAAGTAATCTCACCATTCAGCCCCCCCCCCCGCCCTCCACACACACACACACACAAAAAGAAAGTAAGATTTTCTTACGCTTGTTGAAACTGTCTGGAGATGATTTCCTACAACTAATTATCAGTCTGCACCAGTCGTAAGGAAAACGTGCTATGTTTTTGACGAAAGAACAAGTTGGATTTTAATTTTCTTAAAAACATTCCAAGACATGTTCTTTAAATCCCTTTTGTCTCGAGAATCACACAGTAAAATAAGATGAAAGCCCAGCTAAGCTTGATAATACCTTAGTGCACCTGAAAAGAGCCACGAAATAAGGCTTTTCGAGAAAGTTGGTCTAAAAATACTTCGTACGCTAGTAATGATGCCAACATCTTCAAAACGTTGTAAACACATCGTCAGGGGTTCCAGATGCTGAAGCGTTTTCAGAAACTTTGACTGCTGAAAGTGTGATTTTTGAGGTCCAAAAATGTATTTCTCCAGTTTGATCACAGGTTTTTTTTTTGAACCCTCCTCCCACTTGACGGGGCCTAAAACTGTATGACCTCCTTCGAGAGGATTCGAAAAACTCATGATTCCTCCCCCTCAATTACTCAACTCCCTTCCCCTTTCCCGGGCGACAAACATTGATTGATCAGACCCTAATGGCTGTTAAATCCTTTCGCCGATGCTCCCAGACTAGCAGCTAGGTTTTACTCAGCGGAATTATACTCAGTATTCGAGTCCTTGCGTTCCCAGGCCAAGTACGAGAGTTGTGTTTGTTTTCATTGGCTTTGAATCAAATTTAGAAGTTAGTAATTTGGTGTCGGTGTTACCTGGCCGGTTTGTGCACCATACTTTCACCACCAAACAAAGAGACTGAAACTGAGTCAGCGTTGTATTTTCAACATATCCACTCAAGAGTGGCTTGAAATAAATATTCTCAAAATGACTGTGAATGCTTAGTGCTTGTCATCCTATATGGCCACACTCAGCAGTCTTAAACTTTATCCGTAAATAGTACGATCACCGCGAACCTTGAGATGTTTCATTAGCCGTGCAGGTGTATAGTGCCAGAACACAGAGTACGTTCCGTGCCCTCACTCCAATCGAATGTTTTTTTTATCTCAAAGGATTGGTTTTTTTTTTGGTAGGCTGAGGTTGGAGGGTGAGGTTGGAGGTGTCTTTTCCATTAATTATAAAATTACAAAAATGTAATTAGGCCGTGTCAGTCTGGCTCAGCGGTAGGACCTTGGCCTTTGGTTTCAAAGTCCTGGGTTCGATTCCCCGCTCAGGCAGTCTGACATATAAGTCCAAAAGGCAACGTAAATAGGTTTGTATCTGTATTTAGTTATTTCTTGTGAGCCTTTGGCTTTCTCGTCTTTAAACAAACCGATGATATGTTGTTAATTTCGAGGCCCCTGTGGATGAGCGTATGGCATTATAAGCCGCGTAGTACTCAATAAAATCGTTTTCTATTGTTATTCCTTTGTAGCAGTTGGGGTTGTTGCTCCCTGAAAACAAAACAACAACGCCAACAATTGGTGTTTTCAAGACCCTGAGTATTCCGCTTGGAATTTTCCAGCTAAATTGACCCTCTTGTCGTCCTCAGTGGGGCAGATAACCCGGTTGGGACCGACTACCTTAAGAACAAACAACTACAACAACAATTGGGGTGGTGTTGTTTTTCTTTTTGGAGTCCTTGTTGAGTTACGTATATGTTCATTGGGTGGGAATGTCACAGTCGTAATTGGGTTGTAATCTTTGTGAAACACTCTTCTGGTCTCGACACGGGTGAAACGTTGAGTGTTTTTCTCTACATGTGCTGCTGTTAAAGATTCAGGCTAGGCCGCCATTTTTTATGAGGCTTAACACATACTGCATATATTAACGTGATTTGTACGAACTATGCGTACGTTCATTTACTCTCTAAATTAACTCGAAGAGGCTGGGCGAGTTAATTAATACATGGGAGCAAACGAACTCTCTTCCGTTCAACTCTTTGTTTGACGTTAGGTTATGATGATAACTGAAAGCTCATGTCACTTCTTTCAGTCGATAGTTACACATATTGGTACATATATTCAACCAATACACGAATCTTGACGATGAGCAACGGAGCGATTGAGAGTAAAATAAGCTTTTGCTCTTCACCTTTATGGCGAAATTCTCTCCGTAAATTCGACCCACAGGTGAGATCCTTGAGAAACGGCCTCGACAAGCTGTGGATATTTAAGTGTTCTTCGAATTCAGGACCTTAGGGTTATGTTTTTCCACGCACTGCACCGTACTTAATCAAAGCAAAAACGGTGAAGTAATCATCCTGCAGGCATGACGTGCAAGAGACCCTCAACACTAAGCGCAAACTCGTTGACAGTTTGGCATAAATTTGAGACAACGAACTGAAAATCAACAACGATGCCAACCCAACTGAGTTTTCTGACTCCAGTATGCTTCAAGGAACCTGCGGAACATTTATCGTATACTTGACGAATTACAAGCTAAATGGTGTTTTCTGCAGTGCCTAAATTTCAAAACTAAATGAGAGGGATGGCATTGGCAAACAGCGCGTCTTCATTAATTCATCCAGTTTTGGTTTTGGGTGGTTTGGGTGGGTTTTGGGTAGTTTTGGCTGATTTAGATGATGGTTACGCAACAATACGAGCATACACGAGCTAATGGGTTTTTTGTTAATAACCCCCCAAAAAAATGCTTCGCGCGTTTTGGTGTTTTAGTAGCAGCGACCTTCGGGGTTTCTGCATTACTAAATGTGAACGAAATCTTGAAAAATTAAGGGGAAGTTGCAGGGATAAACAAAACAACTGAAGGGGATGCGCTGAATGAGTGAGCGAAGCGAACGAAATTAGCGATTGTCAGTCAGTGTGTGCAAAAAGAGATTGAAGCATCTTAAACAGACGGTGTAACCTTATGTACGTTCACAGTCCTATGAAAGTTGTGATATCCACCCAAAACCAAAACTGGTAGAAGAACCCGCCAAGTTTCTAAAAACGGTCGGCCTTTGAAGGTAGTGATATCAATCCACCAGGGAAAGGCTGCCATAAAAATCCTATTAACCAAGTTAATCGCACCGAATAATACTTTGGACGTTACATGAAAACTTGAAGATTGCTACCGCTAGTAGCAATCTTCTAGTTTTCATTTAACTTTCGAACTATTAATATGTGCGAATAACTTGGCTAATAGGATTAACCTTGGCGGCCTTTCCCTGGTGGAATGATATCACTACCTTCAAAGGCCGACCGTTTTTGGAAACTTGGCGGGTTTTTCTGCCAGTTTTGGTTTTGGGTGGATCGTATTTACTGGAGAAGACATGAGATCATCCAGTAGGATTCAAGTGAAGAATTTGAGTGGATGGAAGACATTAAGTGCCGGCTGTACTTTGCAACGCAAACTCTACGCAGCTACAGTATTATTTGAGAAAAAAAAAAAAAAAACAGAATTTCAAGCGAAATGGAACGGAACTGCGAGTCAATCGCAACACATGTGATATTTCAACTTCGGAGTCATCGAACTCTGATTCGGAGAGAGACGATTTCGTTAGCCATTCAGTAGAAGATTTGTCACACCTGAGAATTTACCCGAACAGAATGAAATTACGTCGCACAAAGTGAAAAGACCGAAACATAAGGAGGTCACCCACTCATGTATCCTTTGCCAGACAGTCCACAAGGTTTGTCCGTAATTCTTTGTTTAGGTTAGGAACTTATAGTACAACTAGAAAACTAAGTGTCCTAGGAATTTTCTCTTTGAGAATTTTAAAAAATAAATGACTTTGGAAATAACATATTAAGGTTATTGAATGGGCATGGGCGCAGTATTTTCCGGTCCAACCAAAATTTACTTTTTAAGAACCTTAACTGTAAAGGATATACATTGTTGGGGTAAGTTGATGATACAATTCGTTAGTAAGAAGGAAAAGTTGACTGAAAATGATATTGGCGGTATAACTTTGAATGGACATATGGTTAGGCAATTATGCAAAAAAGGAGTCCCAAAAAAAGCAGTCCTATATAAATAAATAAATGTGGAACCGATTCATTCAACACACTTTAAACTAGGTGCCATCAGATAAAACCTTGTGAAGTTGTGATTACTTTTTCATGCTGGAAATTGTATTAAATTGTATTGTATATTTTGTAGTTAAGGTGCAACTAAAGTAATGGGCATGTGTGTGTTTAATAATTAACCTTTTTTCCCACTTTTATGGAGAAGGCTTGTTTACTTTATAAGAGGTCTGTAAGTTCGATAGCCACGCTCTCTAGGGGGGGGGGGGATACGTGGTTAATATTCGTGCACGTTGGGAGGGGTGTGACATGCCGGGATTACAAGTATTTAAACTTTGACTTGGATTGTTTTTACATATTTATGCTTAGTTGCTGAGTGTAGGCGTTCAGTGCTTGACATCGGTGGCTGTCCTTGTTTTGGCAGTTGTATCTCAGGTCTTGGTTAAGGTTGCCTTGGTATTTGTTGAGTTGTGTTGTTCGCGCTGTTTCGTCTTCTTCTACTGTTGTGCTTTTGTAGTTGCTGATATTGTAATGGTGTAATGTTGTTTTGGGGCCAACGTCCGAAGTTTTTTTTCATCCTGAATAAATCTCTCTCCACTGAGGTTGCATTGTTGGTCATTTGGAGTCTCTGCTAGGTTGCATGTGTTCCTTGGATGGTACTCTTGTAGTCATTGTTAGCGCTTGATGTCTAATATCTTTGTGAAATTTTCTTCCGGTCTTTGGTCTCGACGCGGGTGACACGTTAAGTGTTTTTCTCTGCATGAACTGTCAACGATTAGGGCAAGGCCTCCATCTTTTACGAGGCTTAAGATGATTTTAACAAACTATTCAAAGCATCTTTTGCTCCCATATGTTAGCTAGAAGAGGCTATATTCATCTTAGAAACGGTTTGCATTGTGTGACGTAAACAGAACTTTCTGTGGATCAGCAGGAATGACGAAAGAGAAGTTTGTTTGTAAATTGAGACAGAGACACAATATGTATATGAATCGTTATGATAAAATGAGTATGACGATGAATAAAATAACGTTTTAGACTATAAAAAGGCTTTACTCTTCACCTTTATGAGGAAATTCTCTCTGTGTAAATAACCTGCAAGCGAGATCCTTAGAAACGGTCTCGACAAGTTTTGGAAATACGATCATTGAAGTTTTCTTAGAATTCACGAACTTGGGTTGTGTTTCTTCATATCATGCGATTTACCTGTTTATCTCAAAAAGCTCACACGGTATACGTCTTTCAGTTGATGGTTTAGTACCATTCGTGATTTAACGAAATCTTTACTACATTTTTTTTACTGTCTTGTTGATAATTTTTTTCCCCTTTAGTTTGTGGCTCGGCCTGTATAAGACACTTACAAGACAAAAATGTCCGAGCAGGTAATTCGTGAAGGATAAAAAAAAAAAGAGGGTGATGTGTCAAAAGAATGGTCTCAATTCGTAGTCTTGCTCAAGTGAATAAAAAGGGTAAAATTGGGGGATTCACGAGGCGAAACAGGCACGTGTCACAAATAGAATGGGTTCGTTATGGAACTGTGACAATGCTGGAGTACACTGAAACCAATGGTTATTTATCAAAGAGCAAAGTTCCGAAAAATGATGTGTAGTGAAAAGCAAGAATGTTGTCCAAAAATGAATTTCACATAGCGTCAAAATCAGGTTGGAAACTTACAGCTTTGGGCTCTGCCTGTGAAACTTGCCAACAATGATTGAATTTTAATGTTATTTTTTTATGGTCACATTAGGAGTCAAATCCATAGGGCACAACAACGAACGAAAGATAAAAAGGACTTGAAATTCGTTTCTGTGCACACAGTCATTAACGGTGAAATTTGCAGTCCCCATATTTCGCTTTTCCCTCACTGCCACCAGTCGCGTGTTTCTTTGAAGAGTTTTTGTTACGTCACACTGCTCCAACCCAATCACCGCTAAGGACGCAGTTTGGATATTTTCTTTGGGATTCCAGGAGAACGTATGCCCGTGACAGGTGCACATGCCATTCAGCCTCTATGTGGAAGATCAACGCGAATGCATGGAAGGGCACGTTAACACACTGGGTATTTCCGTCCATACTTTACGAAATTTAGCTTTATTTGACCAACGATAAATCACACAGTCGGAACAGCTCGAAAAACGTAGACGGGGGAGCGAAAAGGGTACCAAAAGTATACAAGGCCATTTCGGGTAGAAGCCGGAATTCGATTCCTAATTCCATGTACGTGCATTATTTTTACACTGAACTGATACATATGGGAGGGAGGGGGGGAGACCACGGGTACTTGCTTTGTAAAAGGTGCTTTAAAAAAGTTAAAAATGAGAATGTCTTGACATGAACGATATAAGAGCGTCCCTTCTCTGGAAGGTCTCGCAAGGTCTCACCGTTCAAGGGAGGCTAACTCTCCTCTTCCGTCATAGCGTCATGCCAGCCAACGTTCCTGTCATTTGCTCACACATACACGCCTACTCACTGTCTGATAACGGTTTTTGTTCCCGGCCCAATCTCGTCTCCTCTTAAACCTACGCACGTACCAAAGTAGCCCACCATTTATCAGTAGAACAAAAATAGCTGCACAACACGGTATTAGACGAATGTCCAAACTTAGAGAACAACTAATTTTAGCAATTAATCCTTTCATCTTCAGGAGACAACGAGTTACATCACAATCCAGTGAAAGCAAAGCTATTTTCAATAACGAAACGCTATACGTACGATGTCCGTTCAAACAACGGCACAAATAAGACTGATTTTAGTTAAAGCATCGTTATCGGTGGTTTCAGTACTGAATAATTCGTAAAGTTTGGGGCTGCGTCGTGCTTTTGTGTTGGAAAATCCACAGAGGAAGCAAACAAAAATACTGCTGGAAGAAACTAGCTTGGGATCTTAAAATTATGTACTAGAGATTCCTTGCGTAAAATTCCACCTGCATAGCTGGTTCCCACAAAATTACACTACCAGGACATTACGTATATCCAGGTCATTTTATACCCCTGGGCATCCAGGACGGTACTGTCTAAATCAACAGATAGCTTGCAGAACTTGGTCGTCAAATTTATGCTGGGTTAACTGGCTCTCAAGAAATTACGCAGTGCTCTTTATAGCCCAAGGCATCCCGGGACAGGACTGGAATAATAAAAATTACTTAAAGAAAGAAATCACAAGGTAAAGGGTAAACGAAGCAAGCAGTCTGCATTAAAGACTGGCCTTGTGAGGATACACGATACACTAATCTGAGAAAGAAAAGACAACTACCCCGACTGGGACTCGAACCCAGGACTTCCCATTACTTTAAAACTACTTACTTTATTGAAAGTGTAAATTCAATATTTTCATAACCTTAGACCACATACGAAGGTGATGTATATCATTAACACGTCATTTGAGTCTTTTTTGCACTGCCAGTGCTGTTTTTAGAAAAGTATAGAAAAGCCAGTTTATTAGGTGAGGTCAGTTCCCTTGTCCGAATTTCATCAGGCAGGATCGATAGTTTCACTGGGGAACAATTTGTAACGCAATAGGATGCAGGAGAGCAGCCGCTTTACTCAGTCCTTGTGTCCCAAGGGATCCCAGGACAGCACTGTCTGAATTAACTCATTTCCCTTAATTTGACAATTTTTATACCGCCAGTGCTGTTTGCAGAAAAGTGTAGGAAAGCCGTTTCCTTTCCCGTATTTCAACAGGTAGGGTCGACAGTTTCACTGGAGAACAATTTTTAACGGAATAGGTTCAAAAACGCAGCCACGTTTACTCAGTTCTCGTATCCCAAGGTTACTCAGTTCTTGCTCTTTGTTGAGACGCGTAGAAAAGTCGTTTCGTAGGTGAGGTCAGTTCCCTTGTCCAAATTTCGCTGCCGCTGGGGAACAAGTTTTATCACCTAGCTGCTTGCTTGTTGCTTCAACTGAGGAACACTAGATTATTTCGTGAAGGTTTTGTCTATCTGAGGCTATATGACTGCCAAACTTTCCTTCTTACCAGTACCATTGAAGGCTGATGCAGTGTCAATCCTTGCAAACGATCTGGGTCGAATTTTCGGCAATAGGATGACACGCAATATACCGAAAATTCTTTCCATGGCCATAAGCTAACCACAATTTGCAACTCTGTATACCACTTGACAGTCCGACACTGACACCAGCACATCAGTGCCAGTAGCATGGACATTACATCATTGTTGCCAGTTTAGTAGGCGCATATGGCAGGGTGAAGCAAATTATAATAAGCTTCTTCGTGGTTACAAGGCTGTGAAAATGGTAAATCAGACGGAGGAAACAAGGGCAGGTTTTCCCTAAAAGTGGTGACCAGTAATACTTGCAACACTAAAGTTCTTTGTTGGCATCTTCTCTTCTAATTTGGCAGAATTGCAGTGGTCCCTCTTATGCGCAGTGGCTGCCGCACCCATCACTTGCTCCGGTTTAAAGTGCCTGTCTTGTAAACATCCCACACTACGTGAAGTTGTGTGACAGTTTTGCAGTGGTCGTAAAATGTATGGGACAAACATAGTATCACAGTTACGTAAACCTGAATGGTTTCGTGTTTGTGGCAGAATGCATTGGATCTATCGTGTGAGCTAAAGTCGAGGGGTTCGACAAAGCTTTAAATCTCGTATACCCAACATTTAGGATTTATAAATCCGTTGTAAATCTTGTAAATCTGTGTAAATCTCCAAAATTTTGTATAAGTCTTTAAATCTTCTCTAAATCCGTGTAAATCTTGAAAAATTCTCATGTAAATCATTAAATCTTACTTAAATCTTTAAATCCCAGTAAATCTGCAAATCTTCATGTAAATCTTTAAATCTTCTGCAAATCCATGTAAATTATTAAATCTTACTTAAATCTTTTGTAAATCTTTAAATCCCAGAAAATCCGTAAATTTCCTTAAATCTGTTGGAAGATTTACAGATTTACAAATCGCGTACACTTTTTTTGTCTTTGTCGAACAGTTCGGCTAAAGCTGCTCCACCGAACAAGTTGTCGTTCACTTGGAGGACTCTCATTTGGTCGAGGGACCAAATCTTCAAGGTTTTTCATCACTTCTGTTTTATTTTCCTGGTGCGAAAATTGTTTTGTGCTAGTGATGGTGGCCATGCAGGGCTGGTTTTCGTACTCAAAAGAAAATATCTAGGTCACTCCCAGACTTGGAAAATATGGACACCCTAGAAAATTACGCACAATTATTATTTAGATCAGACATTGTTGGCTGATGTGAAGCTGACAGTGTCCTGATTGTTTCCTGATATCGTTTCCTTTCTAATTTGTGATTCTTACAGCCCTGTGTCCACAAAGAAGCCAACAAAAACTGAGCATCTTAAACTAAGATGTTATGGCATCTTAAAATTGTGTTTAAGACTCTTCACCATCTTAACAGTTTGGTATTTAAAGCTAGGTGCTTTTGTAGACATCTTAAACATTTGGCATCGTACAGTTGTTATCACAGGCATCTTACAACGTTGATATCTCATTCCGATGATGTTTATATCAAGCACTCATCTTATCTTTAATTGCTTTAAATATAAACTGTTCGAATCTGGCATTCTCAGCTGTAAAACAGATTGTAAAAAAAACATGTCGTTCGCAAGACATCTTAATCCTTATATAACCTGGCTGAGGACCAATGTAGACCAATGTCGTGTTACGGAAGAGGTTGAAGTGAACATACTGTTCGATTAAGCTAGCTTGCAACCCCAGCCAGGTTACAGACTTTAAAATAGTTATGAAAGTCAAAAGATGTTAGTACTTTTTGTTAATTGCGTAGGTGGTTAAGCATTCACTTAGGCGGTTCATAAGCGGTATAAAAAATGGAACCATTTGATTTTTTTTTAGGAATTCGATTACGGTTTACTTACATAACCAAGTAAGCATTTCCATTCCATTAAATTCGTCAGTAGGGTAATAGGGTAATTCAGCATTGAAGTTTCAGAGCTTTATGAATGGTTGAATATGAGACTATTGTGTGCGCAGCGTATCTTGAGTCCTGCAGTTATTTTATGAACGGCTACGTACGTCTTCCTGGAGGGGGCGGCATTAATCGGCGGCCACCATTGTTTTTGTAGCCATCTTGGATATCAACAAGGCACTCTGCCACCAA
Source organism: Lithobius niger (assembly GCA_023313725.1). Classification (NCBI taxonomy): domain Eukaryota; kingdom Metazoa; phylum Arthropoda; class Chilopoda; order Lithobiomorpha; family Lithobiidae; genus Lithobius; species Lithobius niger. Next base: position 24,487 of record JAHWFP010168201.1, on the reverse strand, counting down.
AAACATACAATCGATTATCTGTGTTCGTTCTGGGGCGAACTCAAGATAGGCCGTGGACACTTTAATGTACTATAAAATGCAAATAAAAAATTGAAATTTGACATATTTACAGTGACTGCAAAAGCAAGAAATATAAACTGCTACAGAACTTGATGGTTTATTTATTGTTGTATCATATTAAAACCAATAGAAACTTAATATCTTGATTTTCGGTTAACTTTCGATCGTTACTTCTCAGGGATTTGGGTTGGTCTTGAGGTAGCGTCTTCTGCAATTTTATAAATGCATTAACATTGTTTTCAGGAAGGAAAATGTTTCTTGTCCATTGCACAACATCACCTGGATGAACAGGAAACTGGTTGGATGAAGTTGGGATAGGTGGGATGGCGGGGTAGCGGGACAACGGGATAATTTTCTTTTTAAAGGATATGGATTAACTATATTTAATGTTTTAATACAATAGTGTTGGTGTTTTTCATAAGAGATATTGTTAATGTGTTTGGTTCCTTTATACGCCTTCATTTGATAACAAATTTTGGGGACAAATATTGAACAGGAGCAAACAAAAAGGTTATTTGAACTACTTCATAAGATTCAAATAATTATGCGTGGTGTTAGCAAGGTATACTATTTTAGGTTCTGGTTGGCCACGCGAAAAGCTGTATTTTATGATCGTTTTCAATTGCCTGTCACGCGTATGCACTAACGTTGGCGATGACTGGAACCTTGTACACGCATTGAGCGGCTGGCGTACATAATGTCTGCGGCGTTAGGACTAACCCTAACTTTGGCTGTCGGTACGGTTTTTGCTACTGACAAGATACATCTTACCGTTCTCTTGAGATAGTCCAGTGGCAATGCCGGCCTCTTGAATTTGTTGTTTCAGCATCCGTGTTGAGTACAGAGCCTTGATGTATTTGAAGACATTCCAAACAATCTTCCTACCCTGTAAATTCAACGGTTTTTCACGTTGGGAAAGCGATGAAGCGAGCGATACAGTAGCCATGTTGGTTCGTCTGCTCGAAGAGAAATTTTACCAGGCGTGATCAATCCGTTATCCGAAAATCCGCGCGAATGGCCAACCAGAATCTAAAATAGTATAGTAAGCAATGTTGGTTTCATTCAGTGTTAATTTATGGCAGTGGGGTGGAGGATTGAGGCTATATGGCGCGTCGACAGCTTTATAGATTCATAGGATTGTATGTAAACGAATTTCACTTAGTGCTCCTAAGGATGACAAAAAATTGCAATAAAATAAGCAGCAAGCATATTTCACAGAGATATGAATGGCTGAGTAAAAACAATTTTCCCTTCTAAATAACATCACCAACATGTTCATTGTTAGCGACTTTACTTAGTTCTTATCTTAATATAACGTGCCCTCTTAAGACGATGGCATCTTTGCCTGTTTTACAACTTAAAATAAATTGCCATTTTAAAATATTGGCATCTTTGCCAGTTACCCAATGAATTGCAATCTTACAATTTGTCACGTTGTCTGTTTTGCAACTTGAAAATAAACCACCTTATTCTAAAAGAGGGATTCAAAGGGATTTAGCGAGTGTTAACCACTCCACCTTATTCTGCAGACATCTAAAACAATGGGTGAATTTGTCAATTAAAATTTGTCAACTATGGCATTTTAAACAGTTAAACATCTTAAATATTCACATCGCGTGTTTTCCATCTGTTAAAAAGATGCATCTTACGGCTACTGGCATATTAAATGACATCACTCGGAAATTTGGACGCATCTTCTTCAAAGCGCTGGCCCATTCCATCTTAAATTAAAATGGGTTTACGATTTTCAGGAGACTGGTCGAGCAAAACGACTGAATTTCAGATGCATCTTACAGATTTTTAGATACTTACTTTTTACAGTTTATATTTACGCTCCATGCCGTGTATACCCGTCAAACTGGCAAGGATGGTGTAATGGCTCATGCTACCGACCCTGACGTGCTGTTGCAATATCAATTTCTCTGTAGAGTTTCAAACTTGGTTATCTTTGGGGTATGGAAAAACTTTCGATATACTACGTGTCATGCGATTGTTGCAGAAGTAGGCTCAGATCGTTAGCAAATTCTACTATTGATGCACGCTCGCAAGTGGGACTGACACTATCAGCCTTCGGTAGTATTGGTAAAAAAGACAGCCACTACCTGAGATAAACAAAACCTTCATGGAGTCATCTTGGTGTTCCTGCTGAAGTAACAAGCAAGCATCTAGCTGATGCGGAGAGTATTACACAACAAAGCATTTTCCCGTCTTACATCAAATCTTTAACCAGAGTAGGCAGTACTGAGGTCTACATGGGTTCTTGCAGTTTTCGTGCATTGTTGGAATTTAAAGGACCATTTTGGTACAAAAGTATAAAACATCGCTTACACATTCCACTCAGGACTACAAACGCAGTGTTACTAGTTTTTAATATGATAAAAAAAAAGGCTGAATAACAGAAATAGAAATAGAAAAGGAAAAAGAGGCACCCATCCACTCACACAAATAAATGCCGACACGTACCCGCTTTCGTCACCTATTTTCGTGTATCCATTTTTATTCAATATTATACCCGAGTCTTTGCCTTTCCGTCCAGTAATAAAAATATTGTCCTAACACAGCAGCTTTTATTTTATTATTAAGCACATACAGTGCTAAATACGTCACACAATAAGCAGGAAGGCCATCGGTATCTGCTAATAAACTTCAAATTGTGGTAGCTGTTCGTGGATTTACTCGTTGGTCACTTCCTATAATGAGGAAGGCATCTTTTATCTGCTAAAACAGGAAGCGTTGGTGGTGTCAAGACTATTGGCCACCCTCTCATTATGATTAATTGTTCCCAACTTTCTCAATGTCTAGGGCTTGTATTCGCTCTGTTTTTTTTTTTCAGATTTAAGCCATGATAAGAAGTTAAAAACTTTACATGATTTTAAGGAACAGTAGAATTCAATTCCGTTAACACTTTCGAATTACCAACTGAGAATTTTTAATAACTTTAGCTAGAGCTTGTCTACTGGTACGGAGGGAAATTCACTAGAATAATGGCGAGAATTTGCTTGAATGACACGCCCTTGGCAGCGCTAACTAGTTGAATGACCGAGTCCCAACGGTAGCGTAGGCAGGGATAGTTTAAATAAGCGTCCTATTGGTAGCATGGAAAAGAATCATGGCGGTGCAGACAAGACCCAAACAATTCTATCGAAATACACCCTCATCCACATACGGAGGTAGGTTAACCTAGTCGACATGATCACTTTACAACATTTCGAGTGGAACAAGTCTCATTCCTATCGTTTCCGTCAGATATTTAAACTCCTACCTAGGCTGATTTCTCCATTTATTTCTTGCTAGAAACTGGAAGCAACGATCGGAGATAGTTTAAGTTTCAAAGTGCTTTGCATTTAACCATGGGAATGTTTTCAGAAGCTGATCACGGTCTTGATGTATGCCAAGACAGCAGGAAGCGATCATAAAGATTTTTGGCTTTTCTAGAAGTTGTTGTTTTGTTCCTGACGATGTGGGCAATGAAGACAAGCTTGAATTAGATGGAGCAATGTTTACTTGGTTGGTATGCTCACTTTACAATATTGTGATCGGGTCAACATATCCTTATCATTTCCATCGGAGATTCCTGCTCCGGGTGCTTTGTTTATTTTTATGCTGGAAACAGGAAGCTTACGCGCATCCAGCCGTAGCCAAGGCACCAGAAGGCGAGAGGGACAATTTTGCTAGGTAAATCCCATGGGAAATTCCTAGGTTCTTTTACATGCCACAATCGACATGAGCACGAGACATCACAGGGCACCTTCTCCTCCCAAAAATACCAGGGGGGGGGGGGCGAAAGCGGACTTGAACCCGGGACCTTTAGCACATGAGACGATCATGCTAACCATCAGGCCACCTTGTCCCACGGAAGTTGGTAGCAGTGAACAAACATCCCGAAGTGTTTGCCTTTAGCCATGTAAATGCTTAATTAAGCTGGTCATTAACACTGTGGTACACGAGACTTGCTATTCGATGTTAATGTACTTGCAATTTATGTCCTTTTAGCTTTGTCGACTTAAGAGAGAACTGGATATGCGTGGGGGTGGGAGGGGGGGGGTTGAGCTGATGCGACATTGCGAATGTGGCAGTCTCTTACATTGCTTAAGAGAGAAGGGAAGTTGACAATTTGTGCACACACAGACGTCACATCCTGGACTACCTGCAAAGTTTTCTTCCTTCCGTGACGTTTGCGTGCCTTTTGTTAATTCTCTTCAATCAACGCGAACTAAAGAGGTGCCTGTTCCTGTTTATCTGTGGATTCACAGTATATCCCATGTTATTTCAGCGCTGTTATGTTGATGAAAAAAGGAGGTTTAAACTAAGGCAACAGTACAGGGGTAAATGTGGCTCTTACATCAACACAACTCGACGTCACTTTATAATAACGTTAACATGAAGTAGACATGAAGTAGAACCATGTATCCTCATTAATAGACTTGCTGCAGACCAAAAGAGGCTGGAAATGAGCTAAGGTGGTTGGCTTTGCTACGAATCGCTGTGGTGTTTCTGGCAGACGAAATTTGGCGTTGTAGTTTTGAAAACATCTATGCACGAAGCAACTCGCGGACAATCAAAGATTCCCTTAGTAGCGTCTAGTTACGTAGCTAGATCATAGCGTTGGGTGCTTCAAATCCATTTGTAGGTTGGGTTAGGTTGCTTCAACAGTACCAGGCAACTCGTGGCCATTCTTACAAACTCGAATACCAGTACCATTCTCATGAATGGGCCCGCCACACTTTCTTCCCTCGTGTCCTACCTTTTGGAACAGTCTACCCGAATCAGTGGTTTCGGCAACTTCTGTTGACCAGTTCAAAAATCGTTTCGATAACCACATTAATGACACAAATGTGTCCAGATCTCGTTTATTTCTTTCTTTAAACGAGAAAGTACTCACTAAAGTTCTTCGGTAACCTTTTTTCGATGGCCTTGGGAATTTTTGTTCCCGTTATTGGGATATTGTTGTTTAATTACAGTCCTTGAACAGCAATGCTGCATGCATATATATTTGCCATTGCAAATTTTGTTTTGTCTGCTATCCACCACGAATGTGGCAAACAGGTCCTGCTATATTTGCATGTTATTTGTGTCTACCGACCATCATGTATAGGCTATATTAATAAACAAAAACGGAACGCTAAATGTTTAGAGTAAGGGTCTAAAAGTCAAAACCTAGAAGGAACACGGACAATATTTGACAGTAAGGGTCTAGGTGTAAAATTTTGTAAGAGGCTGGTAAGCATTAGACCCTTACTATCCGGTGGTTAGCTTATAGTTCTACTCTATTCGGACAGAAAGTGTGTATGAACGATTGTAGCAGGTTTTCTTTGTTCTTAGAATATTGTTATGGAACTTTAAGAACTTTTACTGCTTTAGAATTTTGTTTATTATATTTCGTAGATTTACGGTAGAGGATAACCAGTAATGCTCTCTGCTGCGAATACCCTGCAATATTACTAAACCGAAAAATAATTTTCAACATACAGTAAGGCAGTAAACTTATACCACACTACCACTGGATCATCACATGGGAGGATTTCCAGTTTTTCGGGAAAATGTTTTTATTTCTGCCACCGGGTAGTAAGGGTCTAATGCTTACCAGCCTCTTACAAAATTTTACACCTAGACCCTTACTGTCAAACCTTGTCCGTGTTCCTTCTAGGTTTTGACTTTTAGACCCTTACTCTAAACATTTGACGTTCCGTTTTTGTTTATTAATTGGTGCTACTTTTAGAATTACAGCTAAACTGTAAAACTGAGAGTTTAACACAGAGACCCAAGGCTGACTCTTACTAACACTGGCTATCGCCAGTGTTAACAATAGAAACAAATCCTTCAATCTTCAGTCTTGCAGCTGGCGTTTGCTAATTAGCATTGTTTCATAATAACAATGTTTAAAACAATATAAAACAATCAATCTGGTCGTTTAGAGCTCCATAACCCCTGAACCACTTGACCAATTAGAAAATGCCTTATGGAAAGGGCACATCTACAGAGCAATACCTGTAAAATGAGCTAAGAATCAGCTTTATAGGACAAATGGTTTGACCTGTAGAGAGGATAGACGAAAGGTACATCCCCAGAACAAGACCAAGAACAAGACCAAGAACAAGACCAAGAACAAGAACAAGAAGTTGTCTATTTGGCCCCTCTTTGTATCTCGGGTTTGGCTCGCCCGAGTTTCACAATTTTTGGCCTGCAGACAGGCCTTGACTAGTCAAGGCTAGATACCAAATTTGGTTTTAAAATGTTTACTTTTGACGGAGTTATCAAGCTCTCAAAGTTGAAAGTTTAACACAGAGATCCTAGGTCGACCCTTGCTAACACTGGCTATCGCCAGTGTTAATATTTTGTATATTGATATTTTTTTTGTTGTGAATTTGAAATTTCTACTTTTATAACAATTTATTTATGTCTGTGTGGAAAAAAAATGAACCGTTATACCGATGTTGTTACTCCTTGTGCCAGAAAAAAAAAAAAAAAAAACAGGACTACTGTCTTGCAAGTCTTAAACAACTTTAATGTGTTTATTTGGAACGGCTATTTAGTAATCGTTTGCATTTTCAAGCTTGTTATACCAATTCATGTCCTGTAATGCTCCAAGTGAGCGCTTTGACATTATAAACAAAGTTAAAGTTAAGTTGGGTTAAAGGAAAGTGACGATTCCTTTCTTCCAGCCTTGATAGCTCGAGTGTTTCAAAGAATCACTAGTTACAAACGGTTCCTGCAGATCTGGACTACAAATGTGTTTTCTAGAGCGGGTTATGAACACGTAATTATCGAGGGGGGTCGACCAACTTTTCCACGTGAGTGTGTTTTTGGGTTAATCAAAAATACTTTTTAGATAAATTTAACTTTTTTGGCGGTGTACAGTTGTACACATAGCCGTTTTTTACATTTGTCCGTGTGATGCTTACTGAAACCAAGAATTTATAGGGTTGGGGAGGAAAATTTGTAGCTCAAAAAAAGTCCCTATTGAAACACGTTAGATTCGTTTCTATTAGTTCTGTGCGAGTCTTCAGAGGGCGCCACGTGTTTCTTCTGGTAATTTTTGCTCATTTTTCAGCCCAAATCTAAAGTAAACTAAATTACAACTAAGCTAAACTAAATAATAATTAAATACAAGCTAGTTTCGTTTAGTTTAGTATAATTTTAAGCTGAAAACTGAGTAGAAATTCCCACATAAAACACGTGGCGCCTTCTATGACCTTAGATGGCACTAATAGAAACTGATCTAAGACGTTTCAGTATGGGTCCCAGCCACTAATTCTCCTCCCCTACCCTATAAATTCTTGCTGAAACTATAGTCTCCGCCAAGAAAGAAGTCCAACGCGTTTCAAAACAGGGGTATGCATTATGCATGCCGGCTGCGTCGTTTACCTTGCAGATATCCACCATGGCTAAGCAGCCAACGTGTGCTCATATACTAAAGCTGCTACGGCCATAATTTGGGCTAATCATGCCATCGAGCAAAAAGCTTGAAATTTGACATACAAGTAATTCTTAGTAATACAAATAGAAATAGATTCTCCTTGACTCGTGAAATACTGAAAAACGTTCCAAATAACACCCCTAGCTTGACTGTGGAGAGTTTACTCTTTCTTGTTGACACGAACTTGATCGGAAAGCGACGCCATTGTTGTTGGTCTAATAGCGTTGCCACGACGACGCAGTTATAGAGTATAGAGGCAAGGCGCACTTTTTTCCATGAAAGATTAGTAGTCATAAAATGACCATATAAGGAAAGTCTTCTTTCCTGGCGGATAGTATAGTTTAAAGACAGATTATTATATGTTTACCGTCAACTTGTAAACAGCAAACCAGTAATGTGTTTTATTCCATTGTGGTGCTTTGCGACCCTGAAGATTATTATGGCTTCAACATGGATTCCAATAGGTTGAATAGAGAATTTTAAAGGTGCGAATAATAAGGTTAAGGGCTGCTATGGATTTGTGAAAAACCTATTGCAATTTTTTTGTCGAGATAAATTTACGTCTATTTTGCCAGCAGCAATGTTTCAGAATTATGTATCGAGTGGGTTGGCAGTATCCGCAGAGTGCAAAATAAGTGTTCTTATTGCATATAACAAAGATCTAACGCCTATCCTTCATTTTGGTTAGAATTGCAACAAAATAACCATGCCGAGCTAATGAATTAACAAGTGAATATTGTATATATTTTATAAAATTTGCTCCCTTTTATTTTTATCAGGTATCCCTCATGTCACATATCGTTCCCAGTCCTGACTGGTTTGTTGGACTGGACAGTTACGACTTGTGTGTCCAGGGCAAATGGTTGGATGCTGTCACTTTAGAAGTTGATCCAATGGACGCAGGCACCGATAATGGCTTTACTTTTACTGCACCCAACTGGGCCTCAGAACCCAGGGAAAAGATCTACCGCATAACATCCGTGTTTCCTGATCACCCGGCGAATTCCTTTTACTACCCACAACTCAAGAAACTCCCGACTCTTGCCACCTTCACATTCATAAAGGTAAGAGACTGAAAGAAACATTCCATTCTGACAGAAACTCACCCCAGACGAATTTTTAACCGGCATCTGCGAACCTTTGTAGGAGCGAGTGACTTTAATATCGAAAATTTACTGCTAAGTTCTACCATAACGAAAGATAAGTCACACCACAATGAAAGATAAAGCTAAGTTACACCACATTGAAAGATAAAGATAAGTTACACCACATTGAAAGATAAAGATAAGTTATACCACAATGACAGATAAAGCTAAGTTATACCCAATGAAAGATAAATCTAAGTTGCACCACATACACAGTGAAAGATAGAGCTCCAAACGGATTAAAGTGAGGGGAGAAAATCAATATGAGAATGTCACTATAAATGGCAGCCGTGTCATTTATAAACTATCAATATCACATGTCATTTGCAATTAATGTTAATTAATGTCTGCTCTACTTCACCAATCATCACATGAAATATTCATGCCATTGCACAGACTGATACTAGTCATCGTAGTAGATAATTGCGAGTGAAATTTAACTTGTTCCTAGGAATGTGCATAAAGAGTCCTTAAGGGCCAATACGAATCTGGGGTAAAATTTAAAATTAGTTCTGCAGTTCATTTGAGTGGTTTGATGAGCAGTGTTATTAGGCTACAGTCCACAATTAAAGAATCCTTTTTAACAAGATACACGTAACTTTCTTGTTATTAGATTTCAGCCTTGCCATAAACATTTAGCTTAGAAACAAGTAAAATGTCCATAAAAAGACACAGGATATTTTGAAAATTCTTAGCTGCTACATAGAATGCGTCTACAGTGAAACAGTGTGGCTTCAAACTGAAGCAGGGTCAGCAAATGAACTTTTGGGCACGGTTACACTAAACTTGCTATCATCTAGATCTTCCTTCTTAACCTGCTATCTGCTGGCCATGAACATCTTCTAAAAGACTTCGTTATTGTTCAGATATGTTAAGTTTGACAGATGATAAAAGTATAAAATTCCAGTTCAAGAGACACTTTTATAGATGTCAAGAGAAAACTTACTTGTGGCACCCTCTCGTGGCAAACGTCGAAATCATCAGAACCTTTATGTGATCAGTGACAAACAGTACGTGCTAAAATATTAATGACTAATGACGCAAACGTCTGGCAAAAATTGTGACGCAAAAATTACGAACATGACGACTCCAAAAATTACAGTGGCTGATTTGAGCTTCGTAACTAAGTAAACCCGAGTTCCTGATTACCTTTTATATTGTCTTAGTTCTATCGTTCGTGTGGTACATTACTCTATGTATTGCTAAGTCTAAAGAGCTGATGAGAGGGTAGGCCTACTTCTAATTACAGTTTACTCTTAAACCAGAGTACCTGAAAAATATGTGACACCATAATTGTAAAGCAGAATATTGAAAATAAGTTCACCTTTGTTAAATATTTAATGATTTTGTTTGCGGTGGGTTCCTAGCAAACATCCTAGTTATGTTTTTTGTTTTTTTTGTAGTATATGTTTATATGTTACTCTCAAACCAGAGTTAATAAGAAAATGTGTTACTCTAATTATAAACTACAATGTTGAAAGAAAGTACACTTAATTAACCAGTGTCAAACTGTTCTTAGGTTTAACTGTCTTAAATATTATAATACACTATTTTTATTCTAAATTTCGCTGCACCTTGGCATGGGTGGATTGGCCTGAAATATGCCTTCATCAAAATTATTCGGTAAGCTGGGCTAAGGGAGACGACACCTCACCTCAAAATTATTAGTTGCTCAGCTGTTAGACCAGATAGTACCACACCTCAATTTGGAAAAGGATAATATTCGAGTAAGAATAAAATAGAAAAATAGATCATAGTCGTTGGAAAATAGAGAGCTCGCTCATCTAAGCTATTGTGTGCTAGATGGTAACCCGCCAAAGGATGACATGCCATGCACCCATCAGCGCACCAGTCGGGATGATGTTGGGACACACACAAGTGGAAGCAAGACGCATTCCGTCCATCAACATGCTATTGCTAGTAACCAATAGTTTTGCAACCCTTTTGAGCATTTATTCCCGTAGAAGTTTGAGTGTTGTCTTCCCTGCCGGGTTCGTATGGTACTGCGCATGCACGGGCATGGGCCAGCTTATGTAAGCTCCAGCGCAGCATGCTGTAGGCATCATTTCTCCTAGGGCGATCGCCACACGTGGTCGCTCCTTGAGCATCCCCTTTCGACGTTCCGCAGTTCCATTCCTCGTTCCGTTCCGCATACCGTCGTCCCGCGGATGGAGGATACCTCCGTTCCTGCTTCATTGGCAGCCGTTCCGCTTTCTAGCGGAGGCTCGCCATTCACATAAGACTTTCCTACTACGAACAGTTCGTCCTCGCCCATTCCGGGTCTATCCTGTTCAACGACCATTCCTCTAGGATCTCTTCTACCTTCGGCTTCCCTTCCGGGATCCATCACATTCAGTGCTACGCTAAAGCTCGGATTTTGCGTTCCCTTCCAGCACTCACAGGTTCCACTTTCTGTCAGTCCCTTACCGACATCACAAAGCCTTCCAATCTCTTCATTCACGGAAAATGATCCCTTGCCCAATTTGGGCTCTTCACGTCCACTCGCCGTTCCTTCGGCATCCCTCGCCGTTCCTCTACGTTCTGGGGCTGTCATGTCACCTGACCAAGACTCGACTGCAATTCTTTCGCAGTCATCCCTGCCTGCACCAGTTCTACGACACGGGACTATACAGGACGTTCCTTGTCCCAGCCTCCAGCCACCGTTCCTCGATGCTGCTGTTCCCATTATTTCTTGCCCAGGGCGGCTCATGTCATCGTTGCATTTGGGCGGAAACGCAGATCAGTTCGAATGAGCAACGTTCCTCATCCTTGGCTCCCTTCCCCACTGCACATTTCTTCTGCGCAGCTTTCTTGGATTGGGCCGTTTCACTGCCTACTGTCAGCTTTCGCCTTCCTTCCCTCTGGCATTAGATACTGTTGTTTAAATCAAAGGATATGATATCCCTCCGCGCCGTCACCATCTGCACATCCTACTGCGCAGCCCTCTTCTCTGATATATACTCTGACGATGCAATACGCTCGTCTTTCTTCGGATTCGACCTATGCAGCTGTGCTAATCACTGCTCCCTAACAGGTCCAATCTTCGTATCTCAACCTACATTCCTTCGTTCCTACGTCCCTACGTGGTGCCCACGTCCCTTCGTTCCTACGTTCTCTCAACTTACGTTCCTCTGGGACGTTCTCCTGCAGCCTGTTTTGGCCTTGGCTGGCTTTTTGTGTCCCTCACACGTCCATTCTGGCCTCCACGTTCCTCGTTGCCACCAGCACGACCCGACCTGTGCTTCTTTCCTTAAGACGACGCTGTTTCGAACCAAACCTTCGGTCCATGACTCCCACTTTCTCGTTCCTGTGGAATGCTGGTTCTTCTCACTGCTGCCTTCCTCAAGGAGAGTTTGTATGCTCTCTTTGATAAATTAATTGCGGCCTCCGGCACGGCCACCATCACGTTCCTCATGTCATCCTTCATTTCCCCTGCGAGACCTCTGTCTGGTACAAACGCCAATCTACCCTTCTCCTGAAAGGCCTGTTCCAACCTCGGACCGACACTTTCCTCCCTCCAAGAGTCCCATTCCATCCTACGTTCCCCTAGGTCAAGGGGAATTGGCACTCGACAATGCAACCAGCATTCCAATACTCTTATCTCCTATCCCCTGTTCCCTGCTTCTGTTTCTACTACACTACTAACGCCATTCATTAAAGGGAGCCAGGTTCGAATTTCGAATAGGACTTCATAAAAAAAATTAAAAAACCGAATATTCCAGTTTGAGCTTTGCTAACACGATTCTCTTGGTTCCCCATTCCGTCTTTCCTACCAACTCAGTTCCATGATTCCACCAAACATGCTATCCTTTCCTCCCACGAAACGGTCATTCCTCACGGCAGGCTGTCTGAGAGCTTTTACTTTCAAGCAGCTATCTCCACTTGGCTACACTGCGTTCCACCTTTCAACCTTGTCTTCCATACCAGCTATGAAGCTGTGTATCCATCTTGCTGTCCGCTGCATCAATCCTCTGCACGATCCCTCGAACCTACATCCCTCGATCATCTCTCCTAGGACGCTCACAACGCGTGGATGCCCTGAGCATCCCCGTTCCACGTTCCGCCTCCGCACGTTCCACATCATCAATCAATCGTGGCAAACACGAAAACCGCCAGCATTCTCAACATCGATCAATTATCCATTCCCTCCTTGAGAGGACTGGACCTAGAGGACATTTCCTACTGCCTCCACGGTTGCTCATCGGCCTGTGTTTCGTCGTCCCTGTGACAAATACATGTGGCCTCACCATTTGCTTCAACTCTCGCCAATTCTTTGGTTCCTCTCGCGGAACCGATTGACACTTCATTCATTCTGGTGGCGTTCTGTCTCCGGTCCCCATTCCTACATAATTCTACGTTCTGGCCGTCCCTGCATTCCTGTGGACACGTTCTTCGTCCCTGCATTCCTAAGAATGTGTTCCGCGTTCCTGCGTTCTTTGCTACGCCACTTCAGGCCCTCTACTATGCCGTTCTGATGTTCCACTGGTTTTATGACCACTGGGGGTCGGCACCAAGACCTGCTGTTCTGTCCATTGCTGCTTGTCAGCTACACCTGCTGTCCACCTGCCCCCTGCAGGCAGTTTATGAAAGGTCTTCGCCACCCTTCACAGCTTTCCACATCGATCATCTCCAGCCTACCTTCGCCTTCGAATTCCTTAATCCAGAGGACATCGCATTGTTCATGGGTATCTACCCCCTACCATTCCGATACACATCTCTACCACTACAATCTCTGCGATTCCGCCTAGCGGTACCGCTACCACCTCACGGACCCCATGCGGATGGATTCCTCATGACTTGGAATCCAAGTCCTTTTTCCTTGAAAAATTCGTCTTGTCAGCGATCTCTACACTGAACTCAAAATTTTTAGCCACAACTTGCCCGCTTCCAACTCTGAGGACTACTTCACCGCTTCTGCACCTTCCGGTTTTACCGTCCCGTCCCTCGAAGTGCTCTGTTCCCTCTTATTCCATCTTGACAAGCAACACAGCTTTCTCAAGGACGCACCCATTCCGTCTAGAATCTAGTAAAGCTAGATTTCAAGCACAGTTCATTCTCTGATCATCCGATTCCTTCTGCTAACTTTGGGGACCCAGGTCCTTCCCAGCATCCTAGTTCCGCTTCGCCAGCAGTCTTGTTTTTCACACCACTTCCAGAACCTACAACACAGCGTTTCCCCTGTAGAAACGATCACAGATTTCTCTTCAATCCACTACCACTTACGGTCCGGCACTTACTTGTTGATTGTCGCCATCTTGATGGTGTTCGTCGTCGTTTCCATCTTCCGCATGACATTGCGCGTCAGTTGGGCGATAAGTCTGTCCTCCTGTCCGGTGTTTTTCAATTTTTGCAGGAGGTACAGATGTATGACAAGATTTAGATTAGGGGTTTGGATAACATCTCTGTAATGTGTGGTGCAGTGGCAAACCGGACCACTGCACTGTGACTGAGGTTGGCGCTAATGACCAAGTTGTCGATGCGCCATTAAGCCTCAATCCCCCCCCCCCGCTACCCTCTGTGCACGTCACTGCGCAACCTCCATCAGGTATAGGTATGCGCCATGCAACTTGTCTCATCTTTCTTCAACTCGCATACGGCAGCGTTATGCTGTCCCAGACCACTCCGGTTGTCCCTTCTGCGATTAAAATTAAAACCTTCGGCTACATTACTATCAGTAACAGGGACGGAACCAACACGTTCCTCTCTCTGCCAAACACCGGTCCGCTTCTCACGTCCTCTTGAAACATGCCCTCATCAGGTGCTAAAATACAGGTTCCGTCTTCCATCTCGCTGTCGTTCCGACTTGGTCGGCACGGTGAAGTTGGTTGGGACAAACAGGTGTGTCTTCGTCGGGAATTAAATTTCCTTGGGGACGCCGGCTCGTACAGTGTGAGACTTGAACCTAGCCCTCACCAGGTGACAAAGTCTGCTATAAAACAGCTAATGTTTATTTTCATTGGCTATAAAAAGACTAAAATTGCAGGGCCCGAACCTGCTTAATTTTAGTTTTTATTGCTTACCCGAAAATATACATTACCTGAATTCCCACCCAAGCCTCCTGTCAGTGACCTACGTTCTGGAAAGTGGAGAAATGATGCTGACAGGACGCTGCGCTGGAACTTATATAAGCTGGCCCAAGCCCGTGCATGCGCCTCACCATACGAGCCCGGTAGGGAAGACAACACTCAAACTTCTAGGGGAATAAAATGCTCAAAAGGGGGGAAACTACTATAAAACGTGTAATATAGTATATTTTCGCGTAGGCAATAAAAACTAAAATTAAGCAGGTTCGAGCCCTACAATTTTAGTCTTTTTGGTGGTCAGTGGGGCTGTTAGAATTGGCTTAACGTTTGGCATGGGAGTGGGGGGATTCATATGCAGCTAGTAATTAGGTATTAATAATGCTGACCGAATGTTAATAATTTTAAATTAGTGTAAAATGATAACCCTATAGGAACAGTTGCTCTGAAATCGAACTTAACCTTAGAAGCATGGGGCATATTGGGAAGCGCAGGCCCTGGTAGCAACAAGTCAGCAACAAATTATGCCAGCTTAGTGGTTAAAGTCATCAACTCCAAACCATGTGGACACCTGCTCGAATCTGAACGTGATATATAGCGGAGTATTTTGTTATCAGGGTAGATGAATAGGTGTCAGGCTGGTCCAAAAGTACTAAAAAATGGAGGCCTAGAAAGTGTATAGGCCTATAAGAATGTTGAGTAGGTATGGAAGTACACATTAGGCCAAAGATTTTGACTGAAACGAATGTCAGAGCGACTGAGAAAGAGTAATAAAGACCTCAACTTAATGAAAAGGTGCTAAAATGAATGGTAGGCCTTGAAAGTGTAGGCCGACTTTCGAAATAAGGTGATTCGTGGATGAAGGATTAAACGACTTGGCTGTTCCTGGAGACAGATATCCACAAGTTCATAAAAACACTGATTTTAATTTTTGAGAGAACCTGGGTCTCTCTTGGTCACCTACAAAGGACGAACAACATTACAACGATGATTGACTTATGATAAACGCATTTCCCTTACGTCTATACGGGTGACACTTACAAAAACAAATAATTTACAGAAACCCAGCAAATGACATTACGTGGTCCGTCATTTTTGAGTTGGCAAGGTTGGACCACTGATCTTTACAATTTGACTAGTGGAAGTGCATTAAAAACATTTTGCCAATTTTCCATTGGTGTAAATTTTTTTACAGTGTTTAAAACACGTTGCTGATTTACAGTAATAGTGTAAGATTCCAATTGGTACCTGATTTTCTCAATTGGTTCGTGATACACAATGCTTGTATCACTGATGTTTACAACATGATCAGTGGCTGCACAATGCTTAGCCACTGCATATGACTGTTTTGATTTTGCGATTGCATTTCCATGGTCAAGTTTCCTTACTCCTAATGGTCTTTTACATGTGCCAATGTAGACCCCATTAGGCCTATTCTAATAACGAAACGACAAATGAATTCTAACGAAAATGTTGATTAGGCCATTTTCTGCCATCTCAATATTCGGGTCTGTTTCACCATCGTGGAGCATCCAGTGGGTGTGAACTCCAGTCTTGAGAGCAAATGTTGTATTGAATTAAATGAGATGAGCCTTGAAAACCATGTGAAACGCATGCAAGTGGGCGGTGTTCAACGTTTTTGTTTTCCCCTGCGAAAAAAATTATACTAGTTCAACACGACGCTTTCGAAGTGTCGCTGCCCGGCTGCTACACAACGCCTCAGCCTATCGTCAAAGTTCCACCACACTTGCTCTATCACGTCCGGTGCGTTTGAATGACACACCTCAACAATGTGCTCTCTAAGCTGCTGTATATTCCCAGGATGTTGCTGTGTTGCAGAAAATTGGTCCTTAACATACCCCCGCAGGAAGAATTCAGGAGGGGTCATGGCGACCTAGGTGGCTCTTCCACAGAACTGCCCCTGCCAATCCACCTGCCGCAGTATCGGAGATTCAGTCATTCTCTGGCCTGAATGAAGAAAGGGGTGGAGCACCATCATGTTGATACCATACCCTCTGACAGTAGGCCACAGCTACCTCCACCTCAATTGCTAGTGAATCTAGTCATTCAATAGCTGCAAATACCTTTCCGCATTCAGTGTACCATCGATGAAGAAAAGCCCTAACAATGTTGTTCCTAGAAACCCGCGCCACACGTTTGTGCCTTGGTTGTGCTGGAAGTGGCTTTCAATTTTGAAGTGTGGGTTTGTAATCGCATATTCACGTGTGTTCTGCTCATCTGGTGTATGATGCAACTTGATATGAGCCTCGTCAGTCATTACAAAACGCCTCAAATATGTCACGTCAGCATCTATCTGATCAATAGCCCATTGTGCAACCTGCGGTCGAAATCTTCATCGTCCAAATGCTGGGGCATCGCTAGTATAAATGTGTGGTAACCCTGTTCCTTCAGGAGTCTCTGCACAGCCGTCTTGCCAATATTTAATTCTCTGGCTAGAGGGCATTGCGATGTTCAGGGGTTGCGTCGATGTTCGGGGGCTGCGTCAATAGCGTCATTGACTGCTATGGTTTGGTCCTCATCTGTAGCTGTGAGTGGGTGCCTTCAATCTTTCCAGTCATCATGAACAGAGCCTGGTTCTTTGAATTTCCTCAACAAATTGGAGATCACGGCCAAGCATGGAGTGCGTCTGTCTGGGAGCAGGATATAGAATTGGTCTGCAACCTGTTGAAGGGTTTGGGCATGGCTCCATCTCATACCATGAAGCAAAACCAACTCAGTCCATTCCTGAATAGTGTACACTGCAGGCATGTAAACTGCTGGATACTGTAACTGGTACAAGTTTACCGAATTTACCGAACGATTTATGAAATTACTTGGAACGAATGTACGTGGAAGGAAAGTAATGTGGAATAAAATTACTGGAGTATTAACGATTTATTACTTCTTCCTCTTTATTACTCTTCCTTAGTTGGTCTGACCTTCGTTTCAGTCAAAACCTTTGACCTAATGTGTACTTCCATGTGCACTCAACAACGTTATAGGTCTTTATAGACCTATACATTTTCTAGACCTACCTTTTTTGAGTACTTTTTGGACCACCCTGTAAATTCTTACTTTTAATTTCAAATTCCATGTCCGTATAATATTCTGATGTACAGTACATTAAACATAAAGTCCCTCACAAACTCTTGTGTTCATTGCATCGATTAACCAAAATAAATCTGAATTATGTTTTTCTTTTATAATACTACATATTGTTATTTACTTTTTTCAATCAGTAACACAGACCTTTTGAATTTGAATCTGAATTTTGCTTTAATTTTAAAGTGATGATGTTATGAGAGTTCTTTTTGCTTTTACTCTACTTTCTCATTGACTATGATTTTGAACTTGGCATGAATAATTGTGCTTTCGTCTAACAGAATCACTTTTCGTGGGGTTCTCATAGTGGTAATGGTAGAAAACTATTTCCGGTTGAGCCCACCCTACTTTAAGACTGCATTTTAAAGTGTTAAACTATTGTTTATGCACGCACTTCGGAAGTGTAACGGCCGTTAGCGGTGATTGATAGTCGGTAAAGTTCTTGCCAAAACACTTCTGCGTTCATTTTGTGAACTTCTGCAGATAAAACTGTTGTGTATTAGAATTTTTTTAAAAAGCTCATTGCCACCTTTCTTTCAAAACAATGTCTTTTCTTGCCTTATCTTACAGGTAAAGGAGTATGAATTGAGTGAAGTGTTCTACAACAACGGTGCCAAACTCCAGCCCCAACGGTTCGAATATAAAGACGTATCAACAAATGCCATACAACAAAATCCTCCGGCTCTTCCAGTTCCTGCTGCTGCTACTGCCACGACAACAACGACTCGCCGGCCCGTCTACTCTCCCCGTCTCTCTTCCAAAGTCGAATATGAGCCCGGCCTCAGCATTAACCCGGGAACGTCAGCCAAAAATTCTCCTCATCGAGGTGTTATCAACAACATACGGGACACCTACACCTCATCATCAGGACCTGGTGCTAAGGGAAAAAATTCTCAAAAGGCATTAAAAGGAAAACAACGTAAGTAAAAGTGACATGTGGCACACATTTTACGACTTAATTTTATACAATACACTTTGCGTAGAAGCATGACGTTTCGGAGTTAATGTTTTTCTCGTCTGCATTTAACGGGACAATGAGTATTAGCATCAACACAGCTTTGTTTTTTGCAGAAGTTAGTGTAATCATTGAGTTGTCTAGTGTCATGTTTTTCTTCATCTACAGGAGAGGGTGAGGGGTTCCCCAGCAATATATCTTTTATTCTCGTACAATTCTCGTACAATTCGTACAATTCTCGTACAATTCTTGCCTTCAGTTCCTGGTTGTGATGGAAGGTTTCCTCTGTGGTTAATGGAAATCGAAACTAACTAAAAGCGAGGGTTGGAAACCCTGCTTACCATAGCCCTTCGAAATCTAGTTGGGAAATCAATTAATCAGAGATTGGACGGATTTACCTAATTTTGTCAGATGCAAACTCATAATGTATCGTCATGGGTAAATCTATGAATATTTAACACTACCCCTGCAAGCTGCAACCTTTCAGGAAAATTGAATTTGATTGTGACAGTAAATGAGATACTGCCTTACCGGTGCTCTCTCGTGGCCCAAATGACTGTTGTCACTGCAGCATCATCTTCGTCCAGAAAATCACTACACTGTGTAGCAATCAAAATAGTGTGCCTATATTTTTTTTTCTGATTAACTTATATTACGAAAGTTATGTCCTCAGGCACTACATAATTCTATCTATGTTCATCCTTTAATAGGTTGAGATTCCTAAAGAATAAGCGACAAACAACAACAATTTACCAGCCTTTGGCGAATTGGTATTCCATGCACATGTCTATAGTCTTCCTGCTACGAATGTTGGTCCGTAGTAATTCTGGGACCACCTATTTGAATCGTATTTATCGACCTTGAACGTTTTTCAACACCATTACACTGTGTGTGCTGCAGTGATTACGTTAGGTAGAACATTGTATGTAATAACGACTCAACGCAAACGTTAGTAGAAATTCTGCAAAGAAATCATGCAGAAAAAGAGTTGTCTGTTACTTTTCAAAGTCAGTACCTCCAACCCAAACCACTGTTTCTGAAGATTTAAAGAATTACCAAGAGCTCAACGAAGTAGTGTGTCATTGTGTTAAGCATTCAGTTATACTGCAACATAAAGATCTGACAACATCGCAATAACAATCATTGACGTGAAATTTGTAATGGGTTTTGAATAAAGAGGCATTTCTGTAGTTGTTGGAAGATTTCCTTTTCTTTATGTGTTAAGACAGCATGTGAAAGGACAAAATCCTTCGAAAATCGCATTCACCTAATGCATAAAGACTCTTGACCTTTCTAAAGAAAGTATGAACGTAAATCTTACTCCTGGACTATATCAGAATAAAGACATTTTAGGCAAAATAGCATTGAAAATGTTAAAGAAAATTTCGAGTAGCAACTCTTGGTAGTCGTCTTAGCAAACGTTGTGAACAGCAATGAACCCATCCATAAATTAAACGTTCGTAGTGTAAATCTGTACGTGTTGCCTTTACCTGTAAATTGTGTGCTATGTGTTTAGTTCTAGCACCGTTAGCCAATATTTTTGCCTAATATTTTAGGGAGATCTTTATGCTATTATTTTGTTGTCAGTCTAAACAAGTTTCTGATCGCATGCATCTTTATTTCAGGTGGACCTAGGCACTGTCATGTTGGTGCTTGGTCCGATTGGTCATCTTGCAGCAGGTCTTGTGGTATTGGAGAAATGAAACGCACTCGGCAGGTAGTGAAGCATGCAAGGCGAGGTGGTCGACCGTGTCCACCTCTTGTGGAGACCAAGTGGTGCGGTAGTGCTCGCTGTGTGACAAGAGCCAAAGCCTACTTCGACTGGTAGACTCCCAAGAGAAGGACTAAAAAGAACGAAAAGTAGCCCAGTCACACGCTGGAAGACAGAGTCTGAACATCCCACATAAGCTGTTGAAATGTAACACCTCAGATTTGCAAGCTGCAAACTTCAACGAAACTTGTTGGGCTTCAACGAAAGGTCTGGGTGAGTTCGACACGAATGAAGTGCAAAAGGAGGAAGACCGTACTCTGTTTTCTAATATTTTCAAGACCGTGTCTTCACGCTGATATTAAAACAATGACACTTTAATTTTGTACATTGCAAAGAAGAACATTGAAATTTTGTCTTGGGAATAACATCACTGTATTTTTAGACGTTATGAGGCACTGATTCCAATCTTGACAAATTAGTGATGAGAGGTGTCATTTTAACTCGATCCAGTGGAATTTATCGAATGAAGGTGAATCAAGGTGACTAATGTGATGTTACTCAACTCAACAAAACCGATTAAATCGTTTGCGAATGAAGAACTAAAACCCACCATTATAAAAGACCACTTTTAAGGCAAATTTAAAACCAACTTTCATCTACTAGTCGATGACCGCACTAACATTTAAGTTATTGTTACTAAATGGAAGTCTCTTCTTTAGAGTATACAGGAAGAAAATATTGTCATTGAAAGAAATTAACTGTTAAGGTGTTTCGAAGGTGGTAATGGTTTCTCGCTAGTCAATTGGTGAATGGGTGACTGGTAGGCCGTAAGCTCCAATGATGTGTGATGCCTTTTGATATGAAATGAGTAGTAAATATTTTGAGATCATTTTAATTGTATACATAGATTCTATTCTGTTAAAATAAGATTACAAATAAACCTACTCTCCTATGCCAACAATGCCTAAACCTTTTCATTCTAAAATTAGTTGTAATAGGACAGTTTAAAGATACTGACAAGATGGAATAAGCACATGTAGATTGCTTCACACGGAATAAAAAGTTAGGATTAATTCATTTGTGCCATATGTTATACATTATTGCAGGTAGCTATGATGGGATCAAAGCTTTTATGTAAACTATAACTTTTTCAATTAACCTTAGTATTGTTTGTATTGTAATTTCATTGCTTTCATCATCAGAACCAATATTTACTGGTAACTGTAGGAAGCACAGTCCCCCCATAATTATATTTTACTCCGATTTGCAACAATGCACAGAAGTCTCATACTGCCATTCTAATCCCACTTTAATTTTGATGAAATCTATACTGGAATTGCTTCTTCCCACCTCCCACTTAGTAGTATTTTCATAAGGAATGTTCTGCTAATGATAGTTCATATCATTGTCTTGCTTAAAAAATAACATAAAATTTTAAACCAAAACTAATGGTATTCAGGAAAATGTTCATAAACTGATACATCATCTTCAAAAACCCAAGTTATTGTGCCTACTATAACTTAGTAAAAAAATGCCTTTTTGTTCAAAATTTGCAAGAATTATTATTAGTTATAATAGTGAAAAATGCATTCCATGCTTAGTTTGTAACGTGCTCATAAACAATGTATTCCAAGCTCCAACCTGTACTAAAATATCACTGCCTTTCGTTTTTTGCAGTAATGCAACATATTCATTATGTGTATCAAAGATGTGCATTCTTTTAATTACTATTCTGTGCTTGGATATATAAAACTTGAGTACTGCAGACAAATATTCTCATGTTGCATTATTACAGAGATAATTTTCGAAGCTTCGACTTGAACTGATATTTAAACACATTTAAAAGTGTTTATGTGCAACATTTAGTATTCTTACCCTGCTATGGAAAGGGAAATATTTAAAATATACTCTCTAAACAAACAAAAAACTACCAAACTAAAAGTAACTTGTAAAAAAGACAATGAAATTTAACTGAACACTCGTGCGTTATGCTTTAACCTTTTAAAATCAAGCTTTCAGTAAAAATAAAACGATATGGAGGCAGTACCATGTTAATTGAGGTAGCCTATTTGCCCTAAACTGTCATCATTATTTCCGAGATTTGGAAAATTGTATATTTCCCTTTTTTTTTAGCTAATTACTGTTTCTGTAGTGTGCAAATTACTGAAAAACTGCCTTAGAAAATTATTAGTTTTCAGAAGGTTTTGTTAAAATCTGTACATATGACTTCGATTTATGCAGTTTTTTTTTTGGCCAAGCATGCTGCTAGCTTCATGGTTTCAGCCTGTCCTGTCAAAACTGCAGAAAGTGAAAAATGGTTTGTACCTTGAGGCAACCATTCACTGCACTGTGTCTATTGTGAATACAATCATGATCTTTCCATTCAGTGAATAAAATCATTGCTGCTTTTGTGTAATTTTGTATATGAAGTGATAGCAACAGCAGTCACAGAGTAAAGTTTGTAACGATGGGAAAAGCAACATATTTTTGTATCAACATCAACATGCCAAAATTCAAATGCCAAGCTATGCGTTTCTCTGAGTTTTAGTAGAACCAAGAATTGGTAGAGAAATTTACAGCTTGCTAGTAATAAAAAGTCCATATTGCCAACATGACTCCTCTGCCTTTCAGGACTGAGTACATTTTACAGAAGCTACCGGTAAGGCATCAGTAAGGTAAAGCATAAGACTTTTAGGTGCACAAGTATCATACTATTACTACCATAGAAGGTTACATCTTGAAATATGCTGCATAAACTGCACGATATCTGTTAAATTACGATTTTCACTCAACACTACATGGGCTTTTTTTAGGTTGTAGGTAGAAAAAAATATGTTAGCTAAACTGCTATCCTAATGGAAGTGGTCAGCCACTCACACAATGTAAAGAACTCGTACAAACCTAGTCTACTGCCACAAATTAATTAGATACTTTACACAATAGTTCTGAAAGCAGTATCTTGTTTTGTATCATGCATTTGAAATTCACAAGCCGTCGAAATAAAGGTCAAAAATTTTGTTATTGAATTTGCTGCGTGTTTAATAAGTAAGACAGCCAGTACAATTAAAGTTCAACGTCCGTAATACTGTTGGTAATGTGAGCAACATGTCATTAAGTAGGCCTAAGATATGGAAGAAGAAATAAACCCAAATTAACATTAAGGTTTGAAGGGTTTAATTTTAACTACACTTTGTAACCGTGTACTTGACACGAAAAAGAACACGATAGTTGGATTTGTTTGGAGTCCATAGGCAACTTTCATGAATCGAGGTGACTGTTTAACAATGGAGAAGTCTTTCGACCTGTGATGACTTATTAAGGACCGTGATAGCAATAGTCCAGTCTCAAAGTAGGAAGGATCCCCTTCTTTTTTGAGGTAGAGAACCTTTTTTTATTGCTTGAAACCAACAATAGCATGTAAACAAAGATATCTAGCCTTGAGGAAGACTTTTACTTGGTGGTTTTTCGCCGCCATCTTGAAATGGCAGGTTAAGTGTTATGCGCCATAGCATTCGCAGTACAGGCCTAAGCAACTGTCGGAAAATAAAAAGTGTACACACAAAAAAATGAACAGACGACTCCAAAAAAAAAACCACAACAGAATCAATAAAACAAAACTGGGATGCATAAACAATTACAAGGCGTAAACTTGTTTCACAGCAATTAAGAAACCTTTCATAAACATGGATTATCTTCTCTTTGTCACAAGCTAGAGCTACAATTTAAAGATCACACTGAATTTCTTAGCGGGTAGCGTTGAAAGCAGTCTCCAGTAATATTCAGGGCATGGTGGACCTAACGTATAGAAATTTAGAAAATGCAGTTAACAGCTGGGGAATTGCAATGCTAGACGTACTGTGTACCATAGCCAAACAATTGTATCCAGAGTGCAGGGATGCACCTGGAATAAATTGGCCATGCACTGTAGAAAACTATGATGGTTGTATTCCAAATGACCTTTAACTTGGTAGTCAAGATTGCAGACCTACACTGTGAACTTAATAATGAGCGGCCAACTGTTTCGGTCAAAATTAACTGCTGTTTGGCTGATATCCGAAGAGGAGAATGGCAGCCATT
>JAHWFP010168200.1:0-12822 GCA_023313725.1 Lithobius niger | reverse complement strand
AGCCCGACACCCTCTCGAAGCAATCGCACTCAGGTGGATAACTATTCTTGTGTATCTCTACGAGGTGTTGTATCAATCTTTCTCGGCAGGATACATGTGAACGCAGGTAAAGTTTATTTTTTCCATCGCTCCAACTGAATGATTCTGTTTTATAATATAAATAACATGAACAGTAATAATTTCAACGTCATGGTCTCAGTTTAATAATATAAATAAAAAGAGTTAAAATTTGGTATTTTTGTTGTTATTTTCCTAGAACAACTGGCTTTTCGTCAAGCCAACTGTCGAAGCGCTCGTCGTAGCCTTTCCACCTGACGAGGTAACGAGTTTTTCCTCCCACTTTTTTAGTCTTCAGAATCTCTTCGACTAAAAACAGTTCCGGCACATTAGTTTTCTGCAACTCTTGCTCGTAAAAAGTGCCTTCGATTTTACTACCCAGTTGGTCGACCAACCTGTAGCAAGTCGGTCGAGTTTTTCTGACTTCACTCACCTCGAACAGTTCGTTTGTAAAGTTTTGCAAATATCCCTTGTCGAATACAGATTTTGCCATTGTCACTCTTACTAAATCCCCGACTTTGAAACTATTCTTCTTCTTTTTGGAAGGGCTCTTTTTCAGCAATATGTTTCTGATCTCCGGTTCATCACGTTTAGTTACTTCGGATGGTTTCATTTTAATGGTAGAATGAACTCTGTCGTTGTAATCTTTGACAATTTTATCTATAATGTCTATCCACTGTGTTTACCTCGCAGAGTGAACCGTTTCCACATGTTTGACTTCAATGTGCGATTTAGGCGTTTTACTACGCTCGCCTTGAGTTCTGACTTGGTCGAATAGTGGTTTATTTTGTGGCGTTTCATTTGTGCTGCGAAATCTTTATTATAGTATTCCTTGCCTTCATCGCTTTGTAGATTTTTAACGGGATTAGACATCATGTTTAATTTCTTGTTTAAAGCGCCAGTGACATCCGCAGCGTTCTTCGATTTCACAGGAACGGCCCAAGGGTATTTAGAGAATACATTGATGGCAGTCAGCAAGTATTTGTAATTTTCGTTTTGTTCCGCGTAAGGTGTCATCTCCACCAGGTCCGCTTGAACTATATCACCTATCCCGTAGCTAATAACACGCCTCCTCGGAAAGTTTTGCCTAGCTGGCTTATACAGCTCCTCCACTAAAGTTTCAATTTGATCTTTTTTTTTAAATTCCCATTCCCAATTTTACTTTGGTTTTCATAGCTGTGGCTGCGGCAGCTGCTGTCAACTTCTCTTTCAGACCAGTTTTGCTAGATTTTGCTACTTTTACTGCATCGGAAGCCAACTTTCTATCAACTTCGTGCCTTCGTTCCAAGTCTGGTTTGCCAGAGTATTCGATGTGGTGCTGTTTGCAGGCCTCATCCAGAGAATTGATGGCAGCGTCGCCTCTGTTCAGTCTCTTGTTCTGTTTTGTTCCCGGACCGCTTTGTTCCCGGACTGCAATAGTTGTATCCCGGAATGTGAAGTTCCACCGACAACTTGTCTACCTCGCTGTTCAACAATCCAGAGCCTCTGCTCTTCTGAAACTGTGCTTTTCTCATGCTGCACACTTTACACTCACCCTTCAGCAGTTGTCTATAATTCTTATTCACAACGTGCCTAACATTTTTACTGGCTGTAACTCTTTTGCATTTGAGGCAGTACATCTCTGTTTATTTATAAAATGAGAATGAAAAGGTATTTTAGATACTAGTTTTGTAGAGAATTTATGAAAATACCATTTTTTTCTTAAAGCAGCTGAAAGATGAAAGTGTTAAATTATGACATAGCCGATGTCAATAAGCGACCATCGACTGGTAATTTACTGAATTTTCCAGAGGACATAAGGTGCATCATTTGTCGCCCTGCCGGTTGTGGAAAGACCAATTTAGTTAGAAATTTCATTTGCAATCCAGGTTGGTTGTATTATGACAGCCTGCGTGTGTAGTCCAAGTCTTTATTTCAAAACAAATATTTCCATCTCAGGAGAGCTTTCGAAGAAATATGTCCGGGCGTAGCTACCTTTTGTTCCAACAACGAAGATATCCCACCACCAGCAGAACTGCCATGTGGCAAAACGGTAATTTTATTGGACGATTTCATGATTGAGAAACAAGACAGGATCGAACGCTATTTTGCCTACGGCAGGCACGCGGACGCCGCGATCTTTTATTTATGTCAGCCTTTCAGCAGGATACCCAAGAGAGTTATTCGAGATAATTCCAACATTATAATTCTCTTCAGGCAAGACGAAGCAAACCTCAAACATGTCTTCAATAACCACGTTAGTGGTGACATGATTTTTGACGAGTTTCGTCGCATGTGTGGTGAGGTTTGGAACTCTGTTCCGTACGGATTCCTACTTATCGACAAAACTAAACCCTTGGATTGATGGTATAGAAGAATGCTCGACTAACAACGACGTGTCTGCTGTAGGTTTTTGTTGACATTAACGTATGTCTAGGTTTTTGTTGACATTAACGTTTGTTGACTTAAACATTGTTTTATGAAGTACTAAACCGTCATGTCTACTACAACTAAAAATAAGAGAAGCAAACCCCAGAAAGAGATCGATCAGTACGAGGCTCTAAAAGAGCGTCAGAAACAAAAATTTCAAAATATAAAACTGGAATAGCAAACAAAATCTGAACATTTGCAAAAGATATTCAAACCAGTAGTTGGTCCTATAGTAGACCAGACTAAAATGCAGATGCTACAGGGAAGCGAGGCTTCGGCTCAGCGTCAACGACAAATCAAAGAACTGTTGGCTCTAGAGGCTGGACAGAAGAAACAAGAAAAATATCATGGGAAATGGTTAGAGCATATTCAGAAAGCTTTGGAAGCGGCAACGGGCCGCGTCGATACTGAAGACGAGAATACAGACAGTGACGACGGCGAGATACAGTTTCACGCGGGTGCCAGGAGACGACTCTCCAATTTTATGGGTACATTACCTGATGCGCCCTCCGACATGTCACTTGCCCTCACGCCAGGGGCTCGTAGGAGACAAATGGAAGAGGTCTCTTTACTCGGTGATTCCGCAGTCAGACTCGGTCCGCTAGCCTCCAAGTATCTAAGCATGTTTGGCACTCGAGAGATTCTGACCGACCCCACTTTTAGCATTTGATACGACCCGGAGGCTAAACATTACACGATTGGTGCAATGGAGGTACAATTTCAAGACGACGACTTGATCGTGGAAGGAAAAAAGTACGAAGGGACCGACGATTTGTGGCAATTGGTTATGTTGAAAAATCCTACTAAACCACCATATGGATGGAGATTCCAGCCTTCTGAACTACCATGATATTCTGAAGAGGAGTAAAGCCATATATCACAACAACGACGACAGTACGAGAAGACTAAAGTCCAACGCCGGTTTCAAGTACACGACTTTTATAAAACCTGTTTGGAGCAGACCTGCCGAGGTTGTAGGGAAAGGATACCGGTTCTGTAGAGATCCGAATGACTTGTGCGAAAGACTGAAGCTCTCAGAGCCTCTACAGAGGCTGGCAATAATTCTCTGGACGAAGAATTTGTGCACATTTTCACAGAAATGCGGAGCAATGCATTGATGTCCGATGGAGAGTACCAAAAATTGATCGGTGAATTTGGTAGATGTTAACTAATGTATTAGACTAAAAATATGTCGATCATACTTTCCTCTGAAAAAACTGACTTTGTGACCAGTTTTCCTTCCCCGATGATATTGGAAGACGCTCACGAATTGGCTTTAGTCAATCTCGAAACTTACGACTCCATTCCTAACGTTATATAGGACGTGACAGATTTTTTCACCTTCAGCACGGACAGCGGTAACACCTGGATTAAAATCGTGGTACCAGAAGGTTGATATGAATTAGACGAAATTATAAACATCATTTACAGAAAATTCAAAAAGAGCAAACATTGGGACGAGACTAATAACATTTCCTACGTTCTATTAAATGGCAACGTAAACACTCTACAGTGTGAACTAACTATTACTGACAAGAGATATAAGGTTGATTTTTCTGAACCGTCCAGTATCGGAAAGATTTTTGGTTTCGAAGCTAAGACTTACGAATTTGGGGAATACATCGGACCAAACACTTTCAACATAATAAATGTATATAGCATACTGGTACATTGCGACTTGGTTTCGGGTTCTTACGTGAACGGATCATTGCTACCGACCTTTTATTCGTTCTTTCCTACTATCCCTCCCGCCTACAAGATTTTTCAGTCCTCCGCACAATTTGGTGTACCTACCTGTTAGGAAAATATTATTCACTCTATGCGCGTGTGGCTGACAGATCAAGCTGATAGACCGCTTAACCTTCGAGGGGAAACTTTGACTATGAGGTTACATTTGCGAAAGAAGAAAAACTAAAAACAATTACTTAAATTTATGCCTCTCAAATTTATTAAACTGAAGAAAAACTAAAAACAATTACTTAAATCTATGCTGCTCAAATTTATTAAACTGAAAGTAACTGCCAATGACCCACCGCCCTACGATCCACCACAGTCCACATTACCTGTAAAGGGAAACGAAACTTACCAATCGAGAAGGCGTCAATTCCTCAGTCCCACTAACTTCGAATTCGTGGAGAGACTAATCCTCTCTCAGAATGGAAACGAACGAAAAGTACCTAAATGTGACTGAGCCTTTTGTCGTTGACGAATCGGTAGTCGAATATAATTTTCACGAATATTCTCCGATAGTCGGGACGAACTTGAACCAGGTTAATTCGGAAATAAGAATCACGGTGCAAAATCAGGACCTTTTCACTCATCCTCACCAGAGTTACCTCCACGTTAAGGGATCTCTCCTTAAAAACACAGACGGCAGTTCTTATGCTGCCACGGATAAGATAACTGTGGTCAATAATGTCATTGCTTTCCTTTTCTCTCACATACAGTATCAAATAGGTGACAAAACAGTAGATCAACTTAACTTTCCTGGGATCACAAGCACGATGAAAGGAATTGTTAGTTATGGGCCTGAAGACCAAGCCGAACTCGCCAACAGTGGTTGGTTTCTTGACAGCAACAACGTTAGGTCAGCAGATCCTGATAGTAATGCCATCTTCAAGCACAAGCGAGACCTTCTCTTCAGTCATTCTCCCAGAGGCAGTTTTACATTCGCTGTACCCTTGTCTCACCTCCTCGGTTTCATGGAAGATTATACCAAGATTTTATAAGGCATTCGTCAAACACTCATTTTGATGCGATATGCGGATAACAACGCCATATTTAGAGACACGGGGGTCGGTGCCGGCAAGATAGTTCTAGAGCACGTGAGTTGGTTTTTTCCTCACGTAACCCCCTCTGACTTACAGAAAAATAAGTCGTACAAGTTGATCGATTCTGGCACGAGCGTGCCGTTGGCCTTTAGACATTGGCATTCCGATCAATTGGATCTGCCTACATCAACAACGGCCGCTTGGCGTCTTATTAGTACTAGTCCTACGGAACGACCTGACGGCGTTGGCAGCGCTGTGCTCATCCGCCGCAGGTGCCGCATCGATCGCCAGAAGCATCAATACTGCAATGAAAAATTCTAGACAGTTACAAGAGCTTAAGAGACACAATGCAGCGATGGAAGCTCTGGCACTCAGAAAAGGAATGGGAATTTAAAAAAAAACACCGTAAAAAAAACGAAAAACTACCAACGGGAAAGCTCGTGGAGAATGATTTTTTTTCTGAAGCAGGGGTATCTTTAAACAGACCTATGACAAATGTGGATTTGAACAGATACGCCAAGAAACTCGGAATTACCAATTTTAGAGGTACATTTACTAGAGACTTGCTTCCACAACGACGTTGGGCGAACGGAGAGTGTGGAATAGTTAATTTGCAAAACTCAAGTGGAGGAGAAGATACACATTGGGTTGCGTATTACAGTCAGGGCCCATTTTGTTCATATTTCTTCGATTCGTTCGGTTTGAGTGCACCCTTAGAAGTCCAGAGATATCTCGGCAAACCTAAAACGAATAAAGTGAGAGTTCATAAAGCACACGAGGTGCTGTGCGGTCAATATTGTTTATTTGTTCTACGAGGATTATCGAGAGGAGAGAATTTTTTTCAAGTTAATCTCATGCTGAAAAAGAAGTCATGAAAGTCGATAAATTTGGAAATGTCAAGCGTCCCAAGTTTCCATCTCCTCTTCTGCCACCCTCTATCGTTGTGGTGGATAATTTCTTGAGTCGAGCGTGACCCAATCTGCCATTCGACCAAAAAATAAAAAAAATTGAAAATGTAGGACCTCCGGCAAACGACACTGATGCCATAACTCTTGGATACCTGAAAACGGACCTAGGACTGAGTTTAGATTGGGACGGGAATCTGAGCATTAATGGAAAAAAAACTTACGAATTTAAATAAACCCACAAACGACAGCGATACCTCAACAAAAAGATACGTGGAGCGTCTAGTTGATAAGAAGCTCAGAAATCAACCCTACAGACGCATCTACTCGTTTCGAAGCAATCTAGAAACTAGGGATAACGTGAAATGGCTGGCCGACAATGGTTTGCAATACTACGTAGTAAGTCAACCAGGTCGAATAGTCAAAACCATTCTCGTTGCGGCTAGGATAAATAACGCACTTCAAGTATCTTTGTCTAGAACTGGGAAAGCACCTGTTTCCATACTCAAACAGGCGGGGGAAACAGCCAGCATAGCAAGCTACGAGCAACGCCTTTAGAAATTCAAACGGGGCAGATATTGACCGGAGCAAACGAAAATGTGGCACCAGCCGGGCATCACCTGCTAGAAATTCAGTGGACGACTGAAGGAAAAGAAAATGCACCCAACATTACTTTTATTTTATTTTATTTTATTTATAAAAACACAATGGCCGAACCCGCAGCTTATGCTTTGAGCCGCAGGCCAAATTTGATCGTTAATTCCGACTCCGATGAAGAAATTATAACTTTGAAATGTGGTTCTGCTCAAACAACTCTGAACTCGAAAGAGTTTGCCAATATCTACAACCAGAATGAACAGATAAATGCAGCAATGCACCGCCAGTGGAAATCAAGCATGCCAGATGACAGCAACGAAGATGCTCTGCTTGCTACCGTGCATCACTTCCAAACTCTCATGGAGCTGTTTATCAGCGACGCTACTAAAGCTGATGCAGCAGTTTAACGCTCTTTTAGAAACCGCTCTGGATTCGAAATTAAATGCCTTCCAAGTCGGAGGTGCCAAAAGAATACGTATCAAACACAATAGGCATAAAACTCTGTTAATATTGTACTTTTATAACGAAATGAAAGTCCCCCAGACCTTAGTTCAACTGGACTATATTGAATGGACGGAATTGTTGAAAAGTCTTACAGAGATTCGTGAAAACAACCACCAAAAACAGGACGACGACGCTCTAAGCGACGTCGAAAATTAATTGGCATTTGACTATTCCACACCAAAGGTGTAGTTCTGGTGACACTCTGTGTGTGTGTTTACTTTTGATCAGCACTTTGGTTGGTGGTGGAAGCCCTCAATACCTGGTTGGCATCACTTCAGCTTTCACTTTTGTTTTATTTATTTTCATTCATGATCAACAGATGGCGCCGCTTGGTTCCAGTAGACTTTTAAAATTTGTTTTATTTATTTTCATTCATGATCAACAGATGACGCCGCTTGGTTCCAGTAGACTTTTGAAATTACTGCCCATAGATGCTGCAGCTGGTTGACATTTATTTTGATTTATGATCAACAGATGGTGCCGCTTGGAAATATGGTTGGCCGCCCATAGATGGTACAACTGTCTAGTTTCAGTATCATGATCAACAGATGTACTGTGAAGTTTCAGTACATGGTTGGCATTTATTTTGATTCATGACAGTGAGCACTAAGTTAGTTAGGTGTATTACAGTTCTCTCAATAGATGGAGCTTCAGCTGTAGTTATTACGCAGATAGCATTCAGTTTCAATTTGTGTATTTTATTCAAACTCTAAACAGATGGCAGTTGGTGAACTGACAAACTCTCAATAGATGGCACTACTTGGTTTACTGACAAACTCTCAATCGGTGCACTGAGCACTTTCATTTTTCGATTTTGAGCTCTTTATGTTTCAGCTGTAGCTATTAGGTGTATTACAAAATCTCTCAATAGATGGAGCTCTGTTTCAGCTATTCAAACTGTCAATAGATGGAGCATTCGAAATCTGTATTTTTCTTGGGTTTTATGTTATCAATAAGCAAAGCCACTTAAAACGGTGCGGTTCAGAAGTTATTGACCGCTGTCCCCTCCCCCCAATAGGTTTAGGCCTAAAAATGTGTCATTCTGGTTTCACTAAACTATATCGCTTTGGCGTAGCTAAAATGTGGTGTGTTGTTTTTGGCTTGGTGGGTTCGAAGCATATGAGAAATTAATCTTCGTGGATTAATTTTTACCCAAAATGCTTCCAAAAAAAATCTTTATTACTGGGGGAAAATAAACAGGTGTTTTTGTGTTTGCATTAAAGCTATTGCATATTTATAAATTTGTAGATAAGCTATTGCATATTTCATACTTACTTTTACAAGTGTCCATATTTTTTTAAAGTAGAATGTAGGTCAAGGTCATTTTCTGGAATCCTCCTAATGTCCCATTAGAGCCCACGTTTTTTTTTTTTTGGATTTTGACCTTGTGGGCTCTAACGGGACATATCGTAGCATAGGAGGTTTTCCAGACGCTTTTTACTTAATCCAAAAAGTATTATTCTAGGACGGGAAGACTATACTCAAGGAACACTGCCTGAGAAAACATAGGACGGGAAGGTTTTATCAGCACTGCGGCGAGATCGGGCCACAGCGGTGTAATCGATGCGTGGTTTTACGTTTGTGTCAAAATAGCTAGCCCTAAACTTGACACAAACTTCATTACACGACAAACTAACGTGCGGTCCCCACTGGAAAACGATGCAGAGCAGGTAGTAAAATGCAACAATATTTCTTAGGCTAGTAAGAAACATCTTTCCGTTTGCTACCCTTTCATTCTCGAAAAACAGTTGGTGGTAAGGGATAGAGGAAATGAAATGAAATGAAATGAGATGAAATGATATAAAATGAGATGAAATGAAATGAAGGGGAAGGACAATGAGGGAGGACAAACAAACGACAACCAAATACAACGTGCCTCAAGTTCATTGGTGTCGACTATTTACCGAATTATCACATGTCGAATTTTCTCTCCCGAAAAAAAGCTTCACGAAAAAATGTTTTTTTTTAAGCCCACTAAAACTTGTGTCAGGCCACGGCTATTTCGAACGTATTAGTTAACCTAAGATGGAACTAACGGCGCTGTGCAAGACCAAAACTCGCTCCACCCGAGGATTACCATACGCCATCGGCGATTAACTAACTCCGAATCACCAGTGTTATAACAATTAAAAAACAGGACGAACAAACAAAAAATAATGCGACTCCGGGCAGTACGTAACCAGCTGAGGTGGCTTGAAAATTGTGACTGAGTCGCTCCACAAACCCCAGATTCCACGAAGGATGCACGCCTCGTGAGCCAAATCCACAGAAGACGTAACAAGACTGCGTAACAATTTGTAAATAATAGTGCTCAAACCACGCTGCAGTTGATTGAATAATTCGTAGTTGAATGATTCGTAGTATAAGGAAGGCATTCGTATAATGATTCGTAGCATAATTCGTAAAGTAAAGCATTCGTAGAATAATTCGTCGTATAAGGAAGGCATTCGTATAATGATTCGTAGCATAACGTAAAATAAGGCATTCGTAGTATAAGGAAGGCATTCGTATAATGATTCGTAGCATAATTCGTAAAATAAGGCATTCGTAGGAGGATTCACCCCTGGTGTGGTTGAGCACTGTGGGAATGTACGCCTCGTGCCGAATTTGTGGATGGTAGTACGGAGTAACGGCAAAGCAATCATGTGTACAAATCAAGTTGCTTTTTTGAACTGCACCATAATTAACAAGCCACCCATACCAAAAAAAAGTCTGGTCATACTACTTACATTTTCCCGTGATTACACAGCCGCAAAAATGAGGCAATGTTGGCGTGCAAATACTTTTGTATGCAGGAAAAGGATGCATTATTGACGTATGATTGACGCAAGTTGGCCTCGAGACACAGCGGAAGCATGTGTTCTTCATGTGAAATGACGTATGTGGGAAACCCATTTAGCTCAGTTTGAAATAAATTTCTAATTTTGGAACCCGGATGCAGGCATCGTTAAATCTAATTGCTTTGCTTTCCTGTTTTTTTCGATGTGAAATGTAGTTTTCAATGCCTGAAATGTCACGGCCCATTTTGTGTTTTTGAAAATTCAAGCTTTTGTATGTTAGGTTTGTTTCATGCTTCATTTGACTTGTGTGACATTCATTTTCTAGAATATCCTGCAGTTAATCGTACCTGGAATCTTCTGGTTAAAATGACTGCATTACGGCTGGAATGTCTAAATCAATGTCGAATGAATTGAGATTTTTAACTCTGCAAACTTAAAGGAGGGTTG
The DNA here is from genome assembly GCA_023313725.1 of Lithobius niger. Classification (NCBI taxonomy): domain Eukaryota; kingdom Metazoa; phylum Arthropoda; class Chilopoda; order Lithobiomorpha; family Lithobiidae; genus Lithobius; species Lithobius niger. Next base: position 2,352 of record JAHWFP010168200.1, on the reverse strand, counting down.
TCACAGAATTACAAAATATTCCTTTTTAACGTAGAAGCTATACTGTAGTTGCACTAAAGCGAAAAACATTTCTCCATTCAGGCTGCCTCTGTGTGGATCGTACCGACAGCAGTACAACCGACCAGTAAAAAAAAATAAAATGTTTCATTCATGAGCACAGCCCTTAGGTAGGTATCGTCTACTATTTAAGTTTTCGAAACGGTTTTCGTAGGTTTCGTTGAAGGCAGACCCGGTATTGTAGTAGGTCTGTTTGGGGGAGGGGGCTTCGATAACAATGGAATACAATGGTTTTTGACCACAGTCCATCATAGTAGTAATTTGCATCTACTGATGCGTTAGATAAAGGAGGTGATGTTATTTCGAGAAAACGCAACCGTGTCGAACCAAAATCGGCTCGATCTTTTAAAATTAAACAGCGAAAGCTTGTAACAAGAATTTGACTTACGTTTTAGAGGTGCAGCGTACTCTTATCAAACGAGAAGCAGTAAATGTACGCCAAAATAAAGCTTCGTAGGCAACTAGATGACGCGAGAGTCGAGGAAGATATCGTAGTGTAGAGTTCAGTGCGGGCTGGTCACGAGAACGGTGTAGTGGGTAGTTGGAAAGTGGCGTTGCATACAAGCATAGCTGAAAACGAAATTTTAAGTTTAATGTTGTTCTGAAATAAAAGTATAATGCATGCATGAAAATTCTTAAATAACTAGTGGACATGTGTCAGACTGATAAAATAAATCGATAAATACTTGCATTTCAGTTATTCAAAATTAAAAGTGATTTTTTTTGGTTTATTGAAAAATATAATAGTAGTTACATTAGCATCTACAATAAATTGCTTTAAACATAAAACAGGATGAACATCGTTAAAACAGGAAGACAAATTTTTTTGGGGGGTTGTTGGCTGAGAAGTTGAATTTTTCAGGCATAAATTATAATGAATACCTTAAGAAAATGCTGAGAATTTAAATGAATTTGGATTTACATTAGGAAAAATTTTGAATAAACACTTGAAAATGGATTAAAAATAATGCAAATAAGGTAAAATTATAAAAAAAGAGGTAAATTTGATTAAATACAACACTAGAAATCGAGTTGGTACAGCTGGTGAAGTACGGGGCCATATATCGGAGGTCCCGAGTTGATGGTAAGCTGGGTTTTCTTCGCCGGTAGATGGGGCTGTAAATTAGACGCGTCGGACGAGCGGTGGAAACTTACGACAATGGCTACGGGAAGAATTACTGGAACGACCTAGATTGACCTAGGACCGTTGCCGTTGTCTGAAATAAATAAAAACAAAATTGTAAATGTCTAGAAACTATGAAGGGAAGGCCTGAAAACATAGCATTTCACGCAAATTTTTAAGTAATATTTCAAAATTCAATTTGGATTTTAATTTTTTTTGTAGTTTAAACTTGACTGAAAAATAACTTTAGAGATTTATGAAATTCCGGAAGGAAAATAAGTTTTTTTTTTGGTTTAACGAAAATTAAGACATGTCAAAGTAAGTGGAAAATTGTAATTAAGACATGATTGGGCTAAAATAAAAACATGGTTTTATTTTTTTTTTATTATGGAGAGGTGGATTTGGAGTAAGATAGAATTTGGAAGATAATTATTCTTTAGCAACTATAATTTGTCAAAATTTTGCGTATATTATGAAAAGAATTAGGGTATAAATAAGAAATTGAAAATAGTGACCTTTTCAAACAAATTTGGCAGTAAGACTAATAAAACAGTTCTCCGAGATCTTGCAGGAATTTAGGGGGTTAATAATTAAAATTCATGCATGGCTGAATTTTTTTTAGGGAAAATGTCGAAGGACACAGCATGGTCATTATCAGATATTGCAAACATCATCATGGTGAGGAGGTAAAATAAGCAAAATATTGTGATCCCCCCCCCATCTCCCTTCCCCCTTTTTTCCCCAGGCAAATGAGAAAAAGAAGGCGGTTTGGGTAAGGACGAGTTCTTAAAGCACGAAAGTAATTGGAAGTGTAAAAAGAGCAGTAAATGGTAACATTTTGGCTCTGAATTGCAAGGTAAGACTTTTAAAGTCGGGTAGATGGCGAACAATTTTAACGAGATTCTCGGTTCTAGGAACATAATCATGATTGGTCCAAGAAACGAGAATGAAACATGATGTTTTGGACATAAATTTTACCTTTTTCATCAAGAAGGGAAGCTATTAATTCAAATTTTCACCCCCCCCCCTACTAAAATGGGAGGACGGGAGGGAAAATTGACCAAGTAATTCAGAAACCTATATATCCATTTGGGTTGTGATTGAAATTGGCAAAATTTTGGGGAAAACAATTTCATTACACGTAAGTGAAAATGAAGTAAGCACTAGACTAT
>JAHWFP010168198.1:25877-49265 GCA_023313725.1 Lithobius niger | reverse complement strand
GGCGGAAACCCATGATTCCTATTCCCCCTGCCGTGCTAGTTTATTCCCTTTCAACTTAAATTTTCTTGACGGTGAAGTTAACATTAAGTTGTTTTTTTTTATTTTTTAAAACGTTCGTGTTCATTGGAAAAGGTAGGGAGGGGAGGGGGGGGGGGGGGGTCGGACAGGGCTGCTCTCCAAATATTTTCCTGCGCATGCCACTAATATACCTATCCTTATTTTTTTGTTAGGGGAATGGAGTACAAACGAAGGTCCACCACCAGACTCTTTTTACTACATGACAACGGTATAAATTACGACTAGATACTCATAAAGGTGTTTTAATATTGCCCCAAATTCATGTTTTTTTTTTTCCGGGGATATTTTTTTCCGGGGATATTTTTTCCGGGGATATTTTTTCCAGGGGATATTTATACCGGGATATTTCTTCCGGGGATATTTTTTCCGGGGATATTTTTTCCGCTTACCAAGGAAACAGTCGTCATCCATTCAGTTTTCTGAAAACACAATGTGGAACAAACTATAGTGTGTTATTTGAACCGAATCGAAATTTAGAAAGTAATGAATATCATATAAAACATAGCCATGTTCCGAATGGTTCGGCCCTTCAAAGGAGTGATATCAACACACCAAAACATTCGCCAACTTAATCGCACCGACTAATAGTTCGAAGGTTAAATGAAAACTAGAACATTGCTACTAACGGTAGTTGCCAGGAATCCTTTTTCCTGGTTTTGTATTGTTAAGATTGTATTTATCTCAGTGTACAGCCACTATGGTACTCGTTTTCTTTCATATTATTTTTTGGTACATTGCAGATATATTATTTATGCATGCTTATTCCACTAAGAATTAGACTTTAAGCCTTTGAGCCTTTTTCTCTAAGCCTTTAAAAAAAAAGGTGTTAGCTTATTACAAGAATTCAGTCGACCTGTAGGAAGGCCATGACAATGTTCGAGGGGAATTGTGGCTCTCTTCATTTGTCACTCATTATGCTAAATTTCGACAACAAACTTACAATTCCTAACCAAGCCATCTATCTAAACTTACTTCTTAAGTATTTGTGAGAATTATGAATAAATATTCTTGACTTATCAATTAAAACAGCTCTCTACAATGCAACGACGTGGAAACCACGTTTCCCTCCGAAAAGTTAGCATGGATTTATGAGTGACTTAGAGGCGATTTTTTTCTGTGTATCTTATCGTGGCGCAGTGAGTATGTGGGTGGCCCCCGGTGCGAGAGGTTCCCAGTTCGAAAATCGTAGCTTGTCTTTTTTCTTTTCTTTAAGCTATCGTAAATTTTAGTTAAACATTTTTTTACGCCACTAACTACTGTTTTCTTAACGAATTAGATATTTTTGTTGTCATTTTTATGTCAGTTACAAGAAACAACAGTTTCGTTTTTTTCCAGCCTACTCTTCTTTGGGTATATTATGAAGTAAGTCAAAAAGCAATCAAAATTTAAAATTTTGAGATTTTTAATTTTGTGCCAGTCACCTGCCAATTTTCAACATGCTAAGTTGAATAATTGCTCTGTAATCTTGTTCTGTAGCAACTCATACCACATTCACATAGTAATTAGCATGTGAAGGATTATAAGTTGCTACAGAACAAGATTACAGAGCAACTATTCAACCTAGCATGTTGAAAATTGGCAGGTGGGTATAAAATGACACTATGCAGACGTGTTTTTTTTCAAGTGACTGGCACAAATAAAAAATAAATAAAATGGCACGTCAACAAGAAATTGGTTTTCCAAACTTTGCTACTAACTTTTGCCTAGAGTCCAAACCATTCTCAACTTAGTCACCTCTTTATAGATTTTTAGTTTGGTTTTAATTTTCTTGTCCTTTGCTTTATTTCCTTAGTTTTGGAGTGTTGATATCACTCCTTTGAAGGGCCGAATAACTCTCAACTTGGTGGCCTCTTCACCAGTTTTTGGCTGTTTATTTTGCTTTGTTTTTACAGTTGGTTTATTTTTCGTGTATTGGACGTGAATACAATTTCCTTGCAACGTTGTTTAGATTTATCGTGCTGCACTAGTGTATGTCTAGGCACGCACGTCAGTATACACGTTCTCACTTGTCCGAACTTTGGTCGTCCAATGAGAGATGATGTCGACAATACTAACAATGGTTACAGCAATATTTTCGTATTAACGCCCCATCCCACGCCATCCCCGTTACACCCCTAGGCTCCAAACCATAAAAGGTACGCAGTTCGTATTGTACTGCAGCCATTCGTCCAATTTCATAGCTGGAAGCCTTCCCGTTATCTCGGTATCAATGAATAATCACCCTATGGAAATTAACATGGGGACGAGCGGACTAGAATTAGCTAACTAGCTAGCTAGTTACACATTTGCAACGTTATTGAGGGTCAGATTTGCATTGAAAGCAGCTTAGCTGGCATTCCTACTAGAAGTTAATATTTGTCAGGTGGATCCTTGCTCATGATTGCAACACAATTTAAGCTTTTGTACCGCATTATTATTTTTCCTCAAGTAGCTGAAATGTGCTCAACTGTGCTTCAGGATATTAAACACTGACGCTATGGCGTCACGCTACAATGGTTTACAACCTCGACAATTGAATTGATGTGATGTTTGTTGTGATGATTGTTGCCTAACTTGGCGCGACACACTAGCGTGTGTCGAGATATACTAATGAAACCAAGAAACAAACGAACCACTGTAGACTTAATGGGGTGTTTAGGTATCGCAAAAAATTATCCTAATATTCTGTGTAGATTTTCTGCTTACCTGGTAAACGAAGGAGGCGAAATTCTATTTCTGTTTTTCATTGGCTAACAAGTTCTCCCGCATTTATCCAAACCTACCAACGTAATCACCCGACGTTGTATATTTTAAGTCTTAATTTTTATGCCTTTTGCAGCACCACAGTTGACTTTTCACCCTGCATCATACAGGGCTACCCATGGACACAACAGGACCGTACAGAGTGTCGAAAAGGTTTTTTCTCGTTTAGGATCACATCGGCCTGGAATTCCCCTTCCGAAAAAGTTGTCTCGCCTCGCTTCCCTGAGCACTTCAAGACCCTACTTAGGGCCTGCAATCTGCAGAAATTTCATAAGCGTATAAATCTTCCGCTGACTACAGTTAACCCAGAACCACCCACCCTTCTGTCTGCCCAGTCACTATCGTTGCTAAACCAGTATTATTATTAGTATTAGTTAAACACAGAAGAAGAAAAAAACATTACAAAGAACGTACTTTGTTCCCAGTTCACTGCACCGGATAATAATGATTCAAATAATAATAGTGGTTTTAGCCATTTTTTTCCCCCCTAAAACTATCCGGACTGGAATGAGCTGACAGGTGAAACTGTACAAAATCAGAACTTTATTGATTTCAAGAAAAGCTAAGTTGCTCAGCATCCTGGTACTATGCAGCTACATTAATACTTAGTTTTAAGAGTTATTCTTTTTTTGTGTGTGGTAAATTTGAGGTCGTTATAATGCCTTATGGCGCTGCGACTAAGTTAAATACATAAATAAATAAATCTTTTCATGAGTCACCTACAAAAAGAGAGTCTTGCTAGATCCTGCCCAGGGCGTTCTTTAGAGAAATCCTAAAGTCAAAATCAAAACACTCTATGGCCGTCAAATGTGTCTGGTCAGTGAACAGTAAAACAACTGAAATTTTTAACAGTGCAGTATTCTGCGATTGGCCATAGGCCAGTTCATAATGCATAACTTTGTAGTAATATATACAGTGTTCTGTGACTGAATGTAGGCCATACATAGTATGCAAATTTTCAATAGTGATACACAGTGTTCTGTGACTGAACATACTAGGCCAAACGCCTCGGTTTTTACCAAAACACGAATTTCTTTTTCCATTTTTCTCCTCCCTACAGTTTGGAGCACCAGAAATATAGTGGTTGGAGTTGCGCGAGGTGAGGGTAGGGAAGAAGGGAAAAATAAATTGTAGGGACGTTGTGGCTAATGGATGGACCTTCAAAGCGAGTTTGCCAAACTGGCGTTCTGGTCATGTTCAAATAGTGCAAAGCTTGTGAAAGTGAGACATAAATCATTCGAGAAAATTCGATATGGAAATTCGGGCAAAATCGATTTCGTTTTTGTCGTTTATTCTTTCTTACCTTCTCGTTCTAGCCTATTTTTCAAATTTTGTTATTTAATTATTTTCCTGTTTGTAGAACCACAACAAAAAAAAAAAGAAAAAGAAAAAACAAACACACTGTAAGCAGACAAAGAGAAAATCCTCATACATTACATGTATCAAGAAAAAAATGTGAAACGTAAAAATAAGAAAAAAACAATAAAGGGAACAAAGAGAGCCAAAAAATTCCGCTAGAAGATGAAACTGAAAGAAAATATCCTTTCCTTTTACTACATTTATCAAAATTAAAAACCCTTCTGAACCCCTTTTCATTTCTTCCGCTTTTCTGTTCGTTTGTGCTACCATGGACAAAACAGTAAAGGACATCGCGTAACGGACAAGGCATAAATTCGTGCCGTTCTGTAGCATAAATTCGTGCCGTTCTTTAGCACAAGGCAGTTACAAGAGATTGGTTTAATTTGGATAATTTTTCTCCTAACCGAGTTGCATTCTGTTTTGAAAAGACACCGAGTACTTGCACGAGGTGTTTTCATCAGTTTGGGAAGGCAACGAGTAATGTGGAAAAATTATCTTTACTTAAACTAGGCTCGAGTAGAACTTGCAACGGAGGGAGGGGTGATTGAGGCTTCATGTCGCGTCAATAAATAAGTCATTGGTCAAAGTGCAGGGGTGAGAGTCGCCGGTGTGTCACACATTACAGACAATACTCATTGCAATAAATACAAGATGGGGGACCAGAGCAAAATAATTATCTGATAATGCCATATGTGAACAACTATCAGCGATATCGTCAATAGTTGTACCACAAGAGCCTAGTTTAACATTGATCATTTCTCGATGATCAAGAGTTGCATACTAAACAAAAAACGTGTCGAGCATTAGCGCTAGGTGTTTTTATAAGCTTTGGAAAGCAACGACTGATTGAGACACACCTATACTCAAACTAGGTTCGAGTGGTATTTGCAACAGGAGTTGCATTAGAAACACAATGGAGGGATCTAGTAGAAAAAATTTCCAATAATACGACATATGACTAATTATCAGTGGTATTACCATTATAATAACGTACGTTCAATTTTATATGCTCATTTTTAATGTAGGATGGTAATTTAAAGTTGTATTACAGCTTGATGGCTCGAATACTACTAAACGGAATTCATGAATATTGGTAGATATGGTGAGTGAAGGAGGGGCCATGGATTGAACAGGGAATGGATGACCTTGCCAAATAATGTCGAGGTCATTCAATTGCTAACTTAAATATGTATCACGCACCAAGTAACTAAATGAAAAAGAAACTCGTAGGTAACTTTCAGTGACAAAAAAAAAAAATAAACGAAAATTGTACGAGAATTATAGGAATTGCACCGCGAACCCTAAATAGTAAACCAAAGGGATCAAACAGTCTAGCTGATGATTATAGGACCAAGCACACGGGTAACCTGATTTTGTTATGTTAAACATAGACCTAACAGTGGTCCTTGGTCGTACAGGAAAACGTCGAGTTTCACCACAAACCAAGCAGTTTTAGTGAAGCTGAATCAGAAATTTAAAAAAAAAAAAAGAATACTGACATTCAGTCCAAAGGCATCAAACTTAATTTGAGACTACGACCATTTCTTTGAGGCCATGCCTGTGCATCCCAAAATTTCCTTTTCCCCACAAATTGAATACAAAGTGATACAAAGCAAAGGCTTTCTTGATGAAGAGGCGCAGGTGCGAAGATTGTCAACAAACAAGTCTTGGTCTAAAGGCCTCTCCAGACAGAAGAGAATTTCGTGCGAAGCTGTGCGTAACTACGTGCCTATAAGGTCAACATTGCAGCAATCGTGTGGTTGGTGTTGCGTTGAGGACGAATATTGAAGTCTTTTTTACACCATACTACGTCGGTGTGCAGCCGCGAGCAGCCAGTCTGGTTAGGGCTTAAGGCTTTGCTTTCCATTGGAAACTTCCCTGCGTATATCTTAGCGTGATGCCTTACAGTCACTGCAAACAAGAATGGGCTTGGTCCTGCTCAGAGACGGAATGAACCGTGAATCAACGGGTCACTTTGGGACACTTGGATTACTATTTTCGTGTGAGTCAATGGGTCAACATCCTAGACCTGTGTTTTGACCCACTATGACAGGAAGACACACTAACCCTGAGACTTGGAATGACCCATTGACCAGGAACGACCCGTTGACCTAGGCTGTTACATTTTTATTGTATACTTACATCCATTGTAAAAAAAAACAAAAAAACATAAGTTGCTTTTAAAAGTGTTTGAATAGTCCCACCAGTTAAAATTTAGAGTTTGCCATTTTGGTAAATAAAAAAGCACTTCAAAATATTTCTTTTGATTCAAAATGAGTATCTTCTTGCAGCTGGCTTGGGAAAAAGACCTTTATTCTCGTTACGGTTTTTTAAGATCTGCTTGGCTTTTGTTCTATATGTTAGCCTTGCATTACATAGGAAGTATGAGCATAATTCTATGCTGTAAATAAGCCATTAACTAATTTCTTTTCTAAATAAACAAGAAAACATAACCCAAATGGTTTAAGAATCAAATATACTAAGAATCAAAATATTAAATATTGGTCATGTTGCCTTTCTTTCTTAGACTGCAGTGTGTTCCCACAAGGCCAGCATACTAAAATTCGATTAATTTAATTATTTTCTATACGAAAAATTTACGTGATATAGTGCCATTAATGGTTAGTCAGAATCTGTAGATCAAGCCTGGTTAAGTGGGTTAACAGAGGCTGTAGATTACTCCAGTTCACTGGGTCATCCCGGGTCAGGGGATCATGGAATTCTTTGGGTCTCTGGATCATGGGTTACCAAAACAGTAAGCTATTGCAGTTCAGGTCATGTTTTAAATAAAACTCCTTGTCATTTTCCATTAAACTTGAGTTACTGGTCCTTTTCCATCCCAATCTGCTCATATCCATAGTAGCCATACTATATTTCTGTCTTCAGGTGCTTGCTCAACTTGAAGAAAGGCTTTTCAGTGTTAGAAGCCTACAACATGTCTTCTAACTCTTAGGTAAAGAGAAGAGCGAATATTTCAGAATTTAATGATGGTCCCCTATGACATTAAGGGAGAGTACTCCTGGTTCTTGAGACGAGGCAACGAAAACCTCGTGAACTCTGTTTTGTGGGAACTCTATTTCTCGAATGACTGCATGCTACGCCATGAAATATACATGATCTACGTTCCTGTGGGATTGCATTGTCCTGCTTCTATGAATGTAGTCATTGCGTGAGAATAGCGCGGCCTTAATTCTTTATTTCTTAGCCACGTGTCTCACCAATTATTCCGAGGTCCTCTGTTGTAGGTTGAGCTGCTGCGATGTATTTTTTTGTGCTGCTGCTACTCAAAGCAGCCACCTGCCTACAACTTTATGTAAACGGAAAGTGCTGTTCTCCACTGAATAACAACTAAGTGTGAATTGGTAAAGAAGTGTCTTCACCAAACAATACCCTCTTCTTCCCCGTTTGTCCACAGTGTTTTACACTGGTCCCCATGGGGACGGAGGAGAAAGTATCTTGATAGTTCCAATTTGGACAGTTCTTTATAATGGATAAAGCCCCTTTCTTCGATACTAGTATCGAACAGTAAGGGAGCGTTTACGCCACGACTCGCCTTTGCATTCTCGCATCTAGAAGCTTGAAATCATATGAAATTCCAACATGGCGGTGGTTTTAGCTCTGCAAGCTCGCAACGAAACGAGAAAACAATTGAGTTTAAGCGATTGGGAAAAGAGTTTCGTCAGGAGGAATTCTTTATCTTACTGTCACGAATTATAAAACTACAAGCATTTCCTCAAACGATGTCGAATTTAGGTCATCCAGGAAGCGTTGCTACCATGGCAACGACACTTTTGCCATTGCGATTAAATTTCAGTTGCGAGAATTTATTCGTGATGGGTTTGGAGGTGGGGGGGATGAGACTTAATGGCGCTTCAACAGCAAGGTCATTAGCGCCAACCTCAGTCACAGTGCAGTGGTCCGGGTTGTCACTGCGCCACACATTACAGAGGCGTTAAACAAACGCTAAAGGAGGCAAAGGTGTCGTTGCCATGGTAGCAACTTCGCCTAAATTCGCTGAATCCGGCTTGCAGTCTAATTATCCGTGATAATAAGAAAGAATTCCTCCAAACAAAATTATTTTACCAGTCGCTTCTGAACTAGCATTGTTCACTGTTTTCGTTGCGTGCCGGCAGAGCTAAAACTACCGCCATGTTCGATTTCAGGTAATTTCTAGCCTCTAGCTGCGAGAATGCAAAGGCGAGTCATTGTGTAAAATTGCCCTAAAGCTGTGGTTGGATTCCGTATTTGAAATGGCCAGGTTGATTGGTTGATTATCAACCAACAGATATCTGGGGTGATTTTATGCCACGTCCGACCAAACCAGACGATTGCATCACAAAAATCTCCTTCAACTCAGTCTGTCTCATCAAAAAGTGGCAACGGCAGGTCGCACCTTTCTCTACATCTACTTCGGCTACCATGCCTTTTTTTCAAAGTGCCTTTGCTTTTTTTCCCCCGTTGGCCAGCGACATCGCAGAATCCTCTTTGGGGAGAAATGCCAACGTAGGTCAAAGCAGGCAAGAACAGAAGTTCGTTCCCATGGCACAAGTGGAAAAGCATTATGAAATGGCGCTGCTGCATACGAGACAGAAAATGTACAGAATGGTGGAAATCAATGACAACAATGCCACCAGCATTTTTTTTTTTTTTTTTGTTGGAAAGCGGAAAGAAAAAGGAGAAGCAAAGACCTCCTGACACTTAGGCGATAAAAAAAAAATATATGCCAGGATGTGGTAAAGTGCAAACGACACTAAGTTACGTTGCTGAGCTTCAAAACATCACCGTTTTCAAACAGACTAACAGATTTTCAGCACGACTTATATATTTTCAGTTCGGATTAAAACTTGACTGTGTTGGAAAGCTGTGCTTTTTAAAAACGCTGAAGTATTTTAGTGTTGTTAGTACTTACAGCACATTTTAATTGGGTTTTTTATTTTTTGTATTGTTTTAACGATTTATTTTAATACATATTTCTGACATTTTAACGACCTGGTTACTGAATTGATTGACTGAATTAAATTGACAAAATATACATGGTAATTGACTTCCTGGGCAATTTATCATTGGTTCTAGTGAATTCTTTACTACCTTCTTATTATTCATGAATAAGTGATGCCATATTCTTGGTTTGGATGGCCTTGTTTGCAAAATCCTTTATTAATTCTTAACCAAAATCTATTGATAACTGCCCTGCCCAGTATTCATTAATCACATTTTTATAAGATATTAAGTTTGTATCTTGTCCTGTTATGTGCACCATTAGGTAAATTAAGTTGGATTTTGAAAGTTTAGGTTTTAAATTTGTTGGTCATGTGACTAATTGTATTTATAAGAAGAGGTCGTGCAATTTTGCAGCTAACTCCATTTTCTGTTCCTGTAGTGTTTGTATGTGTTGTATGATAGTTGTTTTAAATTTATTCATTGTCAAAATAAAAGATCTCCTTATCATTTCATAGTGCGGATTGTATTATGAAAGAGGAAAAACGCAATAATGAACGGTGATTTTGGTGAAGTGAACTAATGACTTGTATTATGGGTGAATCTACTCAAAAAGCGTAGGTACCTATAGTGTTTAGGCTCAGGGATGTTTGAAAATTGTCTAAATCTAATGTATTTAACAATTTTGTGGAAGATTCTTCGTAAATGAATATTACTGAGGAAGGCTAGAACAGCATGTGCTTGAAGTGATGACCAATCATTATTATTGTGAGAGGTAGTCTTTACAGCATACTAGCTTCAGTACTAGCCTATAAGGATCAATTTTAATTTGCGTAGAATCTAACTTTTTAATTTTTTATTTGAATTAACATCTATGGAATTTAACTCTAGTTTAAAGCAAAACGTTTATGGATTAAGAGGTAGAATTTAAGGATTCAACATATTGAACTAATTATAGTGAGGGTCCGACTCAGTACTCTCTGGCCTCAGAGAAGGACTTGATTTTATCATCGAGTGTTCAAGTCGTGACCTCGCTCGCCTGTATACGAGATGAATGCAAGGTGCACTCTTGGCCACTCATCCGTTACTAAAACAGCCAGGCCGTAGATTATAAAAGTAATTTGATATAGCATCTTACTTATTCCTATGCAGGACCCTAGCGGTAGTTGTGTCTACTAAGTCCTCTGCTAATGCTTTTGCCTTTAAAGCAGCACGACGGCAAAGCACTGTCAGAAGTGTTAGTAGCCGCTACTACCGCTTGGGCTCCGTGTAAAAGGAAATCTCGTCCAATGGGCATCGTCGCAAACATTACCTCAACCTTGCAATACACGATTATAACCATAAAAAATGGCAAACTAGGCGCCTTCTCGCCCCCCCTCCGCCTCCAATCCTGATACCCACTCGTCAATTTTAGCTGTAATACAATGAGCAGCTGGGCAGTAACGCAAGTAAGAGCACAATGATAGATATTTTTTTCTTATTGCTGGAACGGCTATCCTTTTTACACCAAATCCCAAGCATTCGTTCCGCGTTCGCCTCCGCCTCTGAACAATAGGGAGTTGTTTATTTGCATGCAAGTCTATAATAATAAGTCTTATTACTGACGTGCAGAAAGAATTGGGCTGCGCAATGGGTGACAGACGCGGTCGTTTTTTCCCGGCATCTGTACATCGCTTGCCCGGAAGAGCTATAGGTTAACGCGCCTTGCATGAGACGCATAGCAAAACCTAATAGCCAACTGCACATTTTCTAGCGTGTGTATTAGTTCACTCTCCATATTCACTCAGCCTAGATTCGAAATAATTTACGACGTTTTAAAATATCTCCTGAGCTTGACTGTGTTAAGTTTTATCGCGCTTCTCTAACGAAGTTGATTTCGCCGCCATGTCTGGGTTCGATTGAACTCGCGTGTCGGCAAGGTGCACCTACCTATCCCACAGGAAAAAACGGGCGATATTCGACGAGCGCCGACTCATTCTTTCAATGGCCCGACTCTACACGTTTGTAAGTGGAAATGTTGTCTCATTGAAGAGTTTGGAATACCTCATAAAGTAGATAGCCTACATTTTTGCTGTTGTGAAGATTATTTCTATTTAAGGGTGTTTTCAATTTTTTTTATAAATTGTGTTGGTCCAACATCTGTGTGAAATACAAACCTAGCCTGTCCATCTATCATTTGTTTATGTGATGGGAAATTGGTTGGAATGAACTGTTATGAATTAAATGTTTTTTTTTTTAATTGTTAACCGATAACCTTTGAGACTTATTTGTGAGAAATTACCTCTCTAGAATTAACCTTGGCAAATAACTGAAGTTATTGATCAGTCCTCATACTTAAAATAAATACGTAAATTATTTAAGGGTAACCCAAGGTTTTACATATTTCAGTCATCATTTCAATTAACATACTGGTGATGGAGACCCTTTTGACATTTCACAGTTACCAATCAACTTGTTGAAACTAGAGGAAACAGCCAAGCATGTACATTAAGTTGGTTACCTTACGTTTGTTGTTGGTTTCTACCGTTTACTATTATTTACACCTGTTTCATATTTAAAAAATTACAATAAAAGATAAGTAAGGTCAAAACAACACATTTTCGTACGCAATGTTACAGCGAACGTGTGCAACGCAGTGTTCAATGGTATAGTTACTGTGTCTTCGTCTTGACAGTATCCACCAACTGAACTACGATAAGTAACTAGGCCATTTGTTTATGAAATATATTAGCCGTATTTTTTGGGGCAGCTGCAACTTTTCATGTAGTTTCTGAATGCCATTAGTTGATTTGTGTAGTTACGTTTCCGCAGCACAAAGTGGTTTCCATACTGAAATATCAGGCTAATTATAGCTTCTAAAATCCCAAGTATGAGTTGCATAAATTAGACACCATTAAAAAAGTACGTCAGTTCAGGGGTGAGGGTGAGTTCAGTGGGACATGATGTGACATGGCTGTGCCATTGTCACAAATGTGACGTCACACTTTTACACTTTTATTAACCTTTATTCAAAGTTCATAAGTAACTACATAAATGATGTAATCAGTTAGGTGGGTCTGTAAAACTCAAAAGACTCCTCTTCGAACTTGTTCTTGGAATTAAGTGGAATGTAAGGAAGAGGTGCATGTTGTGTTGGAAAAGGCTTGATTTGAAGGTCAATTTTTATCTGTTTTTAGCAAGAAAACGTACAAGAAAATAGGAAATAATAAAGCACGAAAATAATGATTCTTGCTTTATTATTTAATAATAATAAATAATAATAAAAGTTTGTTGCAAACGTAACCGGACTGGCAAGGACCTGGTGGTCGCTAACTGCCATCCGATGTTAAGACTAAAAAAATAAATAAAAAATAAAAAATTTATAAAAGGTAAAAGTATACGATGAAAATGCTGGCTCGGCTGCAAAGGATGGTTGCAGATGGAATTGGGCTAGGATAACGAATGCCTTACCACCTTGGTTAGACCTGCCAAGGACACAGTGGTCCCAGATGGCATCGCCAAACGTGAGGGACAAATGGAGGTGGTTGGGGAATCCGAGTACCAATGTCAGTGTTACTTAAAAAATAAAAAAAATAACAAAATTTTTTATGCTAGTTTAAAGCTTGGCCAAAACCAATTGTCAATCTTAAAAAATATACTAGTAGAAGTAAAAAGAACAATGTTCCACCACAGAAGGGTTGTGAGCCGCTGACACCGGGCCAAAGTAATTGGGGGGGAGGAGGGGAGATCAATAATCTCTCTTCAGGAAGGCAGACAAATTCTCAGTCAACAGTTCCCTACGAAACCCAATCACAGAATCCATACAGACAGTCTTGGAACGAAGTGCATTCCAGACGGGAACCACCCGCACTGCGAAAAAATATTTGCGACAATTCAGTCTGGATCCCAGTTGCCAGTTGCTAGTTTCCAGGGATGACCACGAGTGCAGTAGGTTCGCGGGGCCAAGTCGAAAAGGGGAAGGTCAATCGAGATTAAGTTTCGCAATATCTTATATGTCAAAATAAGATCAAATCTTAGACGTCGCAATTCCAAAAGTTCAAGTCCAGCTCTTCAGTGACGTTCGATATGGTTGATGTTGCGAAGTCCGGGGAGGCCCTTAGTGAACGGACTCGACCAGGTCAATATCCTTGGCCAAATACGGGGACCACACCGGGGTGGCATACTCAAGCAAAGGGCGTACAAAGGTCTTAAATGCCCAAACTTTAGTTTGCACATGTCCGGACGTGAAGCAACGGTTTACTATCGCCAATCTAGCAAACATATACCCTCGAACATATCCTCGAACAATGAAGGGAAGATTTCAGGTCGCCTGTGACCCAGATGCCCAGATCCCTGAATTCTTCAACAAAAGGAAGACACTCTCCGTCAAGCACGTAGTGATAATCCGGGCGTACAGATTCGATATGCATGGATTTGCACTTCGAAAGTGATAAGGGCAGCTGCCACAGGTTTGACCAGCTGAGAACGCTGTGAATATCAGACATAAAGATCAGGGGAAGGAACCCCGGCTAAATTTTTAGTTCTGATTTTTACGTCATCCGCAAATTTTGCCCCATAAGACGGAGAATTCGGCATATCAAGGTCGTTAACATAGACCAAAAAAAGAATGGGACTGAGCACGCATCCCTGGGGGACGCCGCTTGGGACTCTGGTCTTACTCGAGAAAGTATGCTCCACCCTAACTTGCTGGACTCGATTTTCAAGGAAGGTAGCAAGCCAGTTCAGAAGAGGGCCGGATATACCGCAACCACATAGTTTAGCTAACAACTTGCGATGGACCACTGACTCAAAAACTTTCTTGAAATCAAAGTAAAGGACATCGCTCTGGACTCCAATGTCCAGCGCCTCTGTCCAACGATCCAGTACACTCAAAAGCTGGTATGTCGCAGATCGGCCCGGCAGAAAGCCAAATTGGTCATGGCCAATAATTGGTGAGGTAGTTAAGAATGGCACCAGTGTGTTACGTATGACCGCTTCCATGACTTTACATGCCACACAAGTAAGTGCAACTGGTCTATAATTCTCTGGGTTAGAGAGAGCTCCCTTCTTAAAAATTGGGACAACGATGGCGTTCTTCCAAGTATCCAAGTAATGTTTTATTATGTGTTCTCTTGTTATTTGTTTTATCCTTCTTCAGGCTGGGGAGATCGGTTTTAGGGAGGTGGGAGTATGCATTACAAAATGTGATATGTGTCGGGGGATCAAAATTAGCGGAAAAAAAAAGGTTGACATGCTTTTTGAATGGTACCTAAGGCCTTATGACAGTTTTAATTCCACACTCAAAATCACAATTTTAATTCTCGTTGAATTTTTCTCGTGTTGTTCAGTTGAAGGCATGGAAGCACAATCAATAGCACCCTTGCCAAAAATGTTGGTTTACATACTTATAAATAATTTTGAGTTAATATTTGTATACACTTATCCGTGTTCGGGAAAAATCTCCAAAAGTCACACAAGACATACCGACAACATTCAGCAATAATCAATATGCATATGATTTACCGAATGAATCTTAACCCATAAAACGATAGTTGTCACTCGTTTGCCAGCGCTGGCCCAATGCTTTAAACAACGCTTTAACAATGATAAAAACAACAATATCTTTTCCAGCAGAAAAAGAAAAATAATTTATCGGAGGAAACAATGCAAAAGTAACAGTGTAACAATAATGCTGCAAACAACAATGTCTTTCCAAACATGCATTGTACTTGGTTTCATGAAGTCACGTAATCGGGTTTAAGTGAAAAACAAACAAAAAATATCTGTCTGCTCCTGGGTTACAGGGCTTACAAAGACACCAAAAATGCGCAGTCGGATTCAGTGCGAAAAAAAAAATACTAGGCCACAGGACGTGACAGACACCGTCTGATCCCGGGTAACGGAAATGAATGAAGGATGGTGGAATGAATCACAAGATAATGGAGCGAAACAACCCTATCGCAATTAGCCATCTTCAAGAACCGGAATTATTTAAATTACACATTTCGCTGTTATGGTGTAGTTGTACTCCTAGAGTTGCCGTCTTCATAGCGGGCTTTGCAGCTATTTAAGAAATAAAGACTAAAGGCCTTTAAATAGTCAAAATCAAAATGCTTTACCACTATACAAAGGTTGGTTAGGAATTGACAATATTTGCTAACAATCGTCGGGATTCTTTAAGTTTCAACAAGTAATTCAGAAGAATCTAAAATTATTTACAGCATTTGAAAATTCAAAGATTTACAGAGCATCGCGGAGGAGTCGTTCCCCTCGCTGCCCCCTTCGTCGAAAGGTCAGCAACACCACAGCCACCTTTCTCATAAAAAATCAATTCGTGAAACGGCCACGTTCTTCTGGCCCTATCTATTCATCCACTCTAGCAGTCGAAGTTTCGCTTGGCGAGTCTAGTGCGACGAAAAGAATAGCATCGACTCACTTACAAGGCCGGACACGAACCATCTTTCGATCCAATTCTGGTGCTCCGTGCTTGTACTTAGGTTCGGATCCTCCCAGCACAAAGCATGAGCAAAACTAAACTAGAGCGAGTTTTGAGCTCCAATTCCACCTTCGAAGTATGCTTTGGAGTATTTTTTCTCGCCCTCTCCCAATCCTCCTCCCCCGTGTCCCTGCGTGCTTTAATAATCAAACGCACAGACACAAAAGCAGTCAATGTCTGACTGATGGAAAACCATTGCATTTCTCTGCAGCAGAAGTGATGTCAGCCGTTACGCCTACGATTTAATCATGAAGAATAATTATAGTGAAGGAAAAAAATGTAGACAGGCCGTGGCAAGCAAATTATCATTGGACTTAGGAGCCAGTGAAACAGGTAAGGAAAGTGATGAGGGCTTATCGTGCAGTCATCCCACGAGAATGGTGCTGCAAACAGTCTTGTAAAATATCATTCATATAGGTTCAATTTCTCACTTTCACACGCCTTTTTTGCTTATTTTTAAGTTCCCTGTGCGTCGTGGTTTGTCAAGAGATTTGATCTGGCGTCCCATCTGGCTTGTAGCCAAGCACTTTTACAACTCAGCTTTGCTTGCACATTTCATTCGGGTTTCCCGGGGACCTACTACAAATCTCGCGATGCGCACGGGACTGATTGGTGGTGGCCTTTCGTTTGGCTGTGAACGGTAACCATACGTTTGGATGGTCGCATTCTGAGGCCTTCCTTTGGATGCGAAAGGGTTGTAGAATCTATTTTCCTTTCTGACCAGTATGCAGTATATACACTGAAGCCAATAGCAAGCGATCATTCTGTTAGAACAACAATTTCTGGCCAAGGAAAAAGCAAAACACCTACGATATCCAGGACCCTACCTAAGTAGAGACAGTAAGAGAAGAGTTGACGATGAATGGCATTAAGATTAAGGAAATTACAGAACGAACCTCAGACTGTATTGCGATTTTATTATGCAAAATTGTCAGAATCCACCGTACCTGAGGCTAATGGAACCAATAATTGTTTTTAATTAAGCGGCTTTCGTCATCAGGACAAAATTACTTCCCTATTTAACCAGCTCAATTTTGAACCTTACTATGCTCTTTAGAAGCAGAAGGAAGAGGGAAGAGGGAAGGAAGTATGGGAAGAGGGAAGTGCAGAATTTAGAATCGGGGAACCTTTGGTCCTGTGAGGAACCAATTGGAAGGTCAGAATATTCTATATTCTATATAGCCTAGGAGCCTGTTGTTTACGAACGAGGAGCCTGTTGTTTACAGGCTCCTGACTCTCACTCGTACCTGTAAATCTGGTGAGAGACTTAGACAGGATACCTTTTCCAGATGCCATTGATTTAATTCTTCAGGTAGCTATATTGACTTATACTGCCTTACATCCAGTGTGACCACAAACAATAATTAATCTAAAGAGGTCGGGTAATTAGGGAAAGCTTAACGAGCCCTTTCCCTTTTGTATTAAGACTCATGTGATCCCTTGTGTGTCTATGGATCTAATCAGGCAGCTTGTCTAAGATACATGTGAACACGGATAATGTTTCCGTAACTGCCATGCATTCCATGCATTTCATTAAATGCAAATCAAAAACTTTACAATAATTACTAACCCGTAATTTAAATAAATTAATGAAATATTTCCACGGATCAAGTCTAAATTACCTCATACAATTTCCTTTCTGTACGAACAAACGTTTCTCTGTCAGCTTTCGTTAAGATGAGTCTGTGGGTATGTAACGAAAATAATTCTTCCTCCTTCGCACGAATCCGGTATTCTAGCCCCAGCATTTTAAACTTGAACATATTTTGTAATGCACTAATAGCGTAGTAAAAAGTTACTGCGTCTATCTCTCTTTGTTTCTCTTTGTTTCTATCTCTCTCTCCTCTTTCTCTCTTTCAGCTACCTGGCCCTCCCTTTTCCTTCTAAATTGGAATAGCCTAGCTTCGTATTGATCCCTGTTTTAAATCTCACAAAGTGGGTTCTACAAATTGAAGCAGGCTCCTCGACAAAAGGGATTCCCCAATCTGGAAAAGCAGTAAAAAGCTGCCAACTGCTTTACCTTCTTTTACCGCCTGTTAAATCTCGCATAGGTAGGGGCAATGGCCTCCCTGTCAGGAAAACAATCAACGTGGTGAGGATGAGTGCTGTAAACTGAACACGTTCACGACATGCCAACGGTGGCTGAGCTAAAGTTGCGGGTCTTGCTTCTCCGCTCCCTACTAAAACGGTTGAAATCACGTGGTCCGCCTAGTCTGGGTTCAGATAAGACGCTATTTCTGCCCGACGGGGAAGCCTAACCGCGCGAGTGAGGGAAAGTGAAGCTAAATCCTGCACGGGTAGCTGCGAGCACTTGGGCGTCAGATTCGATAGGCGTCTTGGTCCCAGCTGTACATCTCTGGCTTCCTACAGACCCGGGTTCGATCCTGGGCTGGGAAGTGTATATGTACGGGTTTTTCTCCGGTTGTTTCCCTCCCGTTGTACGAGGGTTTCCACCGGGTACTCCGGTTTCCTCCCTCCTGCGGCAAAAAACAACTGTTTACGATGGTGGTTCCTTCCACTTAACATCTGCCGCTTGGGCCTTCAAAAGCTGTATAGCTTACTGGCCGACAACGTCTATTCTATTCTATTCTAAATCATAAGCAAACCTAAACAAACCTTGGCATTTGCCTCGCCTCGCTTGTCTGGATAGCCTCCACGTGGAGAGTCATCGTCCGAGCCCAGACTAGGCCTGTCTTTTAACTACGTGCTCATGGAGGAAAAACAATGCCGATGCGACACCTACAGGTCACGTGTTCTAGGCAAGCAAGCAGTCTCAGCCCACGTGCTAGCTGCTGTGTTCACGGCTGATGGCGAATTGCGTGTACCGATTGACACTGGAGCTCAGAGAGAAATGTGATGCTCCACTCGACAGTGCACGACAATTCGAATAGAACAATATGTCGCATGCTACACAACACAATAGCACGACAAGCTTGGTAGTTACTGCATTAGATCAAACACGTATTAATTATTAAACAACGTGTAGGCTTTTACATCAACGAAAGCAACGAATTGGTCAGTCGTAAATGATAGTTGCCGTCAGCCATTTCTTATCCCAGAATGCAACAGGAGGTCAGTGGCTTGCGGGCAGTTTTTATTTCCGACAAACTTTTGCCTTCCCGAACCAGCTTTGGCCATATACAAATAAACGAATATGGGCAGATGACAAATTCCTTCCAGAAAACTATGCCACTGGCCTACTGTAGGTGATGCACGAGTTCTTAAGTAGCCCTAAGGCATGTAATGCCGGAAGTCGTTAGAACTAGCCCGTGCGAAAGCTTGTCGGAATTTGGGAAACTGGATGATGTGTTCATGGGAAAGTTCGCATGTGATCCACAGGACATTGCAGTAGAGCACTCAGTCAGTGAATGATTGTCCGATTCAAGTTTCACCATTTTTTCTTTCCATTCATTTCTCTCCATTCATATAGTGCCCCATTGACTCTCGCACGTGCTGAACGAATCCAAGTTTTTTCGTGTGAATTGTGGATAGCTCTGTCCTTGAGCCAGGAAGTGAGATCTTCTGCTCTTGCCAGTAGGTACTGGCGGAAGTACCTTGATTAACTCTGAAGAAGTTCTTTGCAAAGAAATTGTCAGACTCCCTATATCTCAAAAGCAGAGTAATCGTAAATAAGAGCTTTCTTATCCTTTAATATTGTTAGCAGTAAATACTGTTTAACTTATTTAACTAAATCTTCAATTCTTCTATTTGTCCAAAACCTCCCGTAAACGAAGAAATACAATCGGAAATTTTAGTTAAATTCAATAAAACATCTTTAAAAACAACTAAAAATCGAAATGTGTATTCCTTTGACGACAGTGTAACGTTATTATTATTATCGCTCCGTTCATGCAGCCAAAAAACTAGAAAACCCCGAAGAAAATCGATTAGCTGATATACGGATTTAGCGTGCAGCGTAGGAAAATAGATACTGCAAAGAGATAGTCTCAAGAACATTTAAGTTTGTTTGTTGCCAAGGACTGCATTAGCGTGCCAGAGGCAATCAATGTTTAATTGCTTATATAACCCCGCCTGCTTGCCTCACGTTGACATTATTTGAAAGACAGAATACCAACAGCTCAACGACTGTGGGGAAGGCCGAGCTAATTTCCATCATAATGATGAGAGCGCTGCACACACTTCCACCCCACCATCAATGTCACGGAGTGTTATCGAACAATAAAGGAAGAGGGTGAAAGCTGACACGTTTAAATTCCCCTGATCCTTCAACATCAACTTCATACGGTTTCATTAAATAATTATTGCTTTTACGTGACGATCTGCCCGACTGATTATCGACCCTGCTCGCTCCCCCATTTCTGGCATAAGGTCGCGTTTGGCACTTAAAGACTAGCTGCGCTTTTAAACAAAATTACCGAATTATATCAGTGGTTTGGTTTGACTATAATGTCAATAAAATACAAAGTTCAAATTCACACAAATTGCCGTTTTTAATAATAATTAATTAGAAGGGCGTCCCACTTACACTTGTCCGAGTCACTACTTATGAAATTAATGAAGTGTGGAGACAGAATTCCGGTCTTTTGAGAAATCAAGGAAGGTCTACACTAACCAAATAGGTTTTAAAGTGTGACGGAGAGCGTGCCCAAACCGTATCTTCTCTCCCTCCACGCTTTTTCTTTCTCCCTGATCCCCACTCCATGTTTTTTTTTTGCTTTCTTTGCTGCTTTTTTTAATTTTTGGAATTTTTGGCCCTTTTTTGATTAATTCTCTGATCAATAAATTACAATTTTTTCATCGTTTGTACACGAAATTTGCATTAGGAAACCCTCGTCGACATTCTGATCATCTGCTTGATTATTTCTTTGTGCTGTGCAGAGTATTTATTGGTAGCATACGAGTTGCAACAAGAAAATATCTCGTCTAGCATAGAACGGAGAAGACGACTAGCGAGCAAATCAAGCTACTCTGCTAGTTATTGGTAGAAAAGTACCGATGATAGTAATACAAACAGAATGATCCATCCATTGGTGAAAAAAATGGTAACTAGTAACACGGTTAAATTTCAGATTTTTTCTAACTTTTGGACGCAAGTTTTGTGTTTGGCTTACGGGAAATGCACAGGGTTCGTCTCTGCGTTCCAGCTAATTTTATTTGGTAATGTTTTCCGCCTTCTGTGGCTTATTTACAAGCAGTGTCAAGTGAATAGCTCCAAGACACAATGCAAATAATGCAGGGATTCTTTGTGCTCCAGGCTTCGCGCTCTAAAGAAACGTATTCTAAAGATAAGCAGGTGAGTTATTGTCCAGATAATAGTTTCGTCTCACCACGGAATAAGGGTGACGTAAAATATTGAGACTCCACTCTTTTGTCCTGTATGAAAGAATGCGCGATTTGTCAACTTTTCGTCTTCGCATTTGGAAGGATAAATTTCTATTTCTCACTGTCGTTAAGTGGCTACATTTAAATAAATATTCTTCACCGTTACACTTGGGGCTTTTCTTTCAGTTTTCTTACTGTCATTGGCACCGCTTATAAAAGGAATCTACTAGAAGAAAGAAAATAGTTCTGAAAAAAATAAAAACACACACGAAATGGGCTTCCGTATAACTTACAAGGTTGTGGATTTTGTAGCAGACAACTTGCTTTTCTTATCTTTCTACAACTGCAGGTTTTTTTTCCGGCAGGCTTTGCGTCAAGCAAGGTTTTTTATTTTTATTTTTACAGGAGAGGTAGATGTATGACAAGATCTACTTTGTGGCTTGTTTAACATCTCCGTAATGTATGACACAGTGACAATCCAGACTACTACACTGTTATTGAGGTTGGTGCTAAGCTGTCGACGCGCCATTAAGCTTCAATTTCCACCCCCACCCCCTCCCCTTCCCTTGCGTCATGCTAGTTTTCTTACGAGGTTTTTTCTGCCTTTCTGTGATGATCTTTCTTCGAGGATGTGCTGTGAACATTCTATACGGCTGATATGACCCCACGTGCAATAGGAAACAGGGCTCTAGAAATAGGGTCGTGCTCGTGTTGACTGGTGTAAAAAAGCCAAGCATTTCTTTCTAAAATGGCCCCTTTCCGTCCCTAGAGAAAATCGTCTGTTGAAAATAAACGTTACTCCCAATATTTTAATTTTTCTGTTAATATTGGGAACATTGGCAGCTTTTGTTCATCCATCGATCGCATTGTAGTCTAAGCTGTCCTTTAGCATACGTTCTTTACGTTAGAAACAGATTCGTGTTTTCCCATAATAGCTCCCAATTTTCAAATTTCGAGGTTCGCAAAATAAAAAGTATTATTACTTGTAAGGATTCTAAAGATACGTTACACTAAAGATTCTAAAGATACGTTACACTAAAGATTCTGAAGCTCGTGACGCTGTTCATGCTATTTCGTCCGGTGCCAAAATAAAAATAATTTCGTCCGGTGCAAACTCATTAATTGTGGCCAAATCGTGTAACGAAAAAATTCACTTTAATGACCGTAGTGGACGCTTTCAATGCCCTAGAACCTCGAAGACTAACGCAGTTTGCTTAGTATCAGTATGTGATACTGGCCTGAACATTTATCACACACCATTTTATGAACAAGCAACCATAACAGTGGCAGTGTTTGTTGAATTTCTAGCCTTCCATTAGCTTTCTTTCACATAAATAATTTCGAAAATTCGGATTCATAAAGGACATTTCCACAGGCTGTTTCTCACAAAACTTGATTTGTGATTACACACTTTCTTAAACTCGCGTAACAGCTCACCAGCCGATTACACAACCCGGCTGCTTCCACTAAAAGTGCCGTCACGCCTCAAGAGTTATGGCATAAAGTTGGTTGATGCGTCGTTCAGCAAAATGGTGGCTAGTGTCGCGAAAGATGTGTTTAGAGAACAGATGCTCATGCTTATAGTTGCATTGTCAAGGGAGTTGCTAAGAAGTTGCAAAGAAATTAAACATGTAACAACTGCCTTTTTTTTCTTTCTTTGTCTTTTTTGGAGATTTTGCTTCAGCGTGGTCTTGGCTTTTACCCAAGTTTGGTCATTTGATTTTTCTGCTAAGGGAATTGCTAAGAAGTTGCAAAGTAGTTAAACATGTAACAACTACCTTTTTTTGCTCTCTTTGTCTTTTTTGGTGATTTTTTACTTTCTGATTTTGACTTTTCTGCCAAGAGAGTTGCTAAAAAGTTGCTAAGAAATTAAAGATGTAACAAGTGACTTTTTTCTTTTTACCTTTTTGGTGATTTTTGCTTCAACATTTTGACTTTTCTGGTAAGGGAGTTGCTAAGAAGTTAAACAGCTGCCTTTTTTTCTTTCTTCGAGTTTTTTGGGTGATTTTTGCTTCAGCATTTTGACTTTTCTGATAAGTTGCTAAGAAGTTGCTAAAAAGTTAGTAAACAACTGCCTTTTTTTTCTCTCTTTGTCTTTTTGGTGATTTTTGCTTCAGCATTGTCTTGGCCTTTGCCCAAAGTTAGGCCGTTTGACTTTTCTGCCAAGGGAGTTGCTAAAAAGTTGCTTAGAATTTAAACATGTAAGAATTGCCTTTTTTCTCTGTATTATTTGATGGTTTTTGCTTCAGCATTTTGACCTTTCTGCAAAAGGAGTTGCTAAGAAGTTACACAGAAGTCAAACATATAACAACTGCCTTTTTTCACTCTTTGTATTTTTTAGGGATTTGTGCTTCAGAATGGTCTTGGTTTTTGCACAAAGTTGGCCCATTTGACTTTTCTGCCTATTCCCCCTTTTTCAATCGTACAGGATTTTTCGTAATGCCTGTTTTTGAAAGTATACTAATATTTTGTTAATGACTCTTAACTCGACAGATATTTAGGGAATCACAGCC
>JAHWFP010168198.1:0-22983 GCA_023313725.1 Lithobius niger | reverse complement strand
CTCCCCCCCCCCCCCTAATGCAGCTGCCTTGCAAGAAAGTCCCTGGGCTACTCTGTTTCCAGATGTGCCCTCTGCCAGATCCCCAAACATTTCAGCTCTGACGTCGTTACTGCACCTGATAATGTTGAGTGACAAACAAATGACTAATATTTACATGTGTCTGAATTTAAGGACTTTAATTTTTCTACCAATTGAAGGCGCTAACTCGTGAGCATTTTTAGTCTTCTGTTCAGCCTTACCCAGGGCCCCCACAACGGGAAGGTCAGGTGGACCCACTGTACCCAACCCCGCACGGCATAAAATGTTTTTTCCCCGCAATTATGAGTTTTGATGAATATGGGTAATGTACTCGATTTGTGCGTATTAAGAATTTTTTTTTATACTCTCAACAAACAACAACTCCAATCTAACGGCAACGAGCACGGAGCAGGAGCACTGTAGTGCAAGCCTGTCAGCTTATTAGGCAGAGAAGTCTTGAAACGCAAGCAGCCCGGATTAATGAATGAACCAACGTGCTAAGCACAATTGTGGCCGACGAATATTATAACACAGTGCAACTTTTTTTACGATTTTAGTCGGGGCCCTGGCCGTACCGGCTGAGAAGACTATTGCAACGATTAAATTAAATACGACGTTTGATCGTCCAATTGAAATTCTAAGATAACACACAATAAAAACAAATGGATTTTAGCGTCGTTTAAAATAGTCTCGTCGCATTGTCGCATGAATGAAATAAGCTTAGCGTCGAACCAAATTCTCCATTAAGCCTATTTGCTACTTACGAAATTAAAAGAGCAGTTTAAAAAATAAGGCCTACCAAATAAAAATTAAGCCTAAAATCTCGTTACCACGCCAACGTCAAGTTGCTACGAGTCGTTGCTGGTTTCATCAACAGTGTCTCTCCCGTCAATTTCATACTACCACTGATCTGTATAGGCTACGTTGCGCGTTACGTTGTTAACA
This sequence comes from Lithobius niger, assembly GCA_023313725.1. Taxonomy (NCBI): domain Eukaryota; kingdom Metazoa; phylum Arthropoda; class Chilopoda; order Lithobiomorpha; family Lithobiidae; genus Lithobius; species Lithobius niger. The sequence continues at coordinate 22,020 of JAHWFP010168198.1, read as the reverse complement.
CTGTAACTGTGTAAATGAATAGGCTTACTATACATTCTAAATCTCCGCCAACTGATGCTTACGAAATTGCTGGTAAAATTAGGCCTACAAGCTGACACTTAGCCTGAAATGTAAAATAAGCTTAAAAGCTAACACATTTTGACCGGTAATTCTTATGGTTACTGCTTTTGTATTATATAATAGAGATAGCTGTTGCAATGCGTGATAGAGGTGTACGCCTCAACATTGGAAGTGGGGAACTGTACAGAAGACCAGGTGCGACTAGGAAATCGCTGCAGCCGCTTGTTTCGTTTGAATATGAAGTATTACTCTGCTAAAAAAGAGTAATTCGTTCTTTTCCGTGTGACATCAAATGTTTGCTTTTTGTGAAGTACGTTCAAAATGAACACTTCCGCTAGAAAGAAGAATTCTGAAGCAGGTTACCTTATTTCAGCAATTAAGCACCTGCAGGTCTTGGAAGAGCATCGGATCTAGAATAAGTGCCAGGGTTTTGCTTACGCAGTAGTGAAAAACGCCGGACCTCGAAAAAATATCGGGTGTTGTACAGCAATATATATTTTTAAGCATGCAAGCTGCCGTTTAGTGCGGAACAAGACTCGTGATACTGTCGGGTTATTTGTAGGAAAACCCGTACTTTGGCGTCAGTCAACAAAAAATTCGTTTCGTAAAAATACTGGGTGAGCTATGCGACTTTAGGTGATCAGGTCTTGTAATTAACGAACGTGGGATCTCAAAAAAGCACCAAGCTTCGAATTAGCACTGGATTTTACATACGTCACGACAAAAATAAGCACCCAGTCTTTCCCTCTAGGAAATGCGATATTTGCGTTACGAAATTCAGGGTTCGATTCCCCGCTCAGGCAGTCTGACATATAAGTCCAAAAGGCAACGTAAATAGGTTTGCATCTGTATTTAGTTATTTCTTGTGAGCCTTTGGCTTTCCCGTCCTTAATTTAGACTGATAGTGCAAAGACAGTTGAAGAGCTATAAAACTGAGTCGAATCTCACCACTTAACGAAATAATTGGGGTAGTTATTTCTTCCTGATGGATGAAAACGGTGAGAAGTAGAAGAATCAAACAAAATGTTCTTAAAAAGTTATTTAAATTGCAAAAGTTTTCTATGAAACAAATTCTATCGTTTTTCTTTTGCGTTTTGGAGCGTCAAGTGGGGCCAAGAATTGGGACACAAAAAGTGTTCTTCACAGATGTTTGGGGTTAGCATCTTTGGAATTAAGGCAATTACAAGCAGATCTATGCCTTACGTTCTCCATTCGTAACGAACTATATAGTTGATGCAGACCCCAAAAGCTTTTTCTGTGTCCGAGGAAATGCGTATACCAGAGGACACCCGTTTAAACTTACTGCCGCAAAAATGAAAAGAGACTGTACAAAGTTCTTCTTTTCAAACCGCGTAGTACAGCCACGGAATTCATTGGTATCGAGTTGGTGATGTCGCGTAATAGTCTTCATCAGCTCAAACGGGGTCTTAGAAAAGTTGATCTTTCCGTAATTTTAAAGTGTTTCTAGTTTTATTTTGAATTACTATTTATGCTTTAACTTATTCACTAATATCTGTAATGACGCAGATATTTTATTATTACTAGGGGCAGGCATTAGAGGATAAAGTTTTATCCCTTCCTGTTTCCTTTTTTTTTTTATCGGGAATAAAGCTGTTATATTATGTTCCCCTTTGTATATAATAGCTCGCTTGCTGTTTCATCACATCACACGTATAGCCTATTCCTAAGCTCACAGAGCAGATAAATCTAATTCTCCTGTCCCTGAAATAATTTCTGGTGTAGTCACTGGGAGGTCGCCACAGTTGATTTAGAAATGGACGTGTCATTTCCACGTTGAACAATTTAACCCGTGATTTACGTTGACAACACCCGATTCCGACTTGCAACTAAGCAGACGTGGGAATTCAACAATTAAATTTTACTGTCAGTTGGATACGGATGGTTGTCACGGGAACTGATTAAACAGTTTGTCAAATACATGGCACCTCGTTTCACTAAACTAAACAAGATAAAAGCATTCTGATCATCAACTTGACATTAGTGTGTACAGTTATTGAATTGGGATTTGCGTAAGCAAGAGTTTAATACAAACTAGGATTTAATACTTTAATATAGGCTACTCTGGTGTAGTACCAGACGTCAACTTCAAAACTTGGGAATCCCGTGTTTTTTTTAAGCAGGCTTTAAAGGAGTATAAATAAGATAAGATATGATAATGTTTATTTACCTTAGCAAAAAAGATGTACAATAGGACATGCCAGTTACATGGTCTGTTTAAAAACAAGTACGTCGAAGTCCCACTTACATATCGTGGCGGTAGAGAGGAATCGGGAATCGTCCTAGCGGTCTACAACCAGTTGTTTACATGCCGCCTCATTGGTTAATGGTTATACCCGGCAGGTTTGTGGGGATTCCGTGTAACGGCAATCTCCACTGTTTTTTAATAACGTTTACATTAATAATCCTAGCGAACAACTGTTGATCCACCATATTCACGATCGCTTACAGTAGTAACGTAGATTTATATACATTAACTAACATTTACGAACTAGCTGACAGAAGGAAAACAACGACATGATATGGAAAAGAGTGAAGTCTTTCCACCAGAGTGTCCAGTTCCGGAAACTGAGTCTAGACCTTTCTTGTACCTTCTTGTAGACGGAAGTTACCACTGCAAGTTTGCTGTCACTGCACAGAGCACCGATAGAGCAGGGGCAACTTTTATAAACGGGCACGCCAAGTTTTTTTTTTCCCCGGGGACCGTTTTTTTTTTGGACTCGTCAGTCATTTTTTTACCCTTTTTTAAGTTTGTCTTTCTATTTTATCCTTTTATGTGACTTTCTCCCTTTTCTGGCCTTCTTTTTGCCCTTTTTTTGGCCTTTAGGCCCTTTCTCTGGCTGCAGCACCAGCGTTTATCGGTTCAGAAAATCAAAATAGACCATATTTTTTTTACGAAAAGGGCAAAATTGGCATTTTTTATCCGAAAAGGGCAGGGGAAATGCGTCCCCCCCCACCTCCCCGTGCACGCTACTGGTTATAGTTAAACTTTCACGTCGACCGGCTCACACTGTAAAAAATGTGCAACGACATTTACTGTAAAATAACTGCCTCTCTATGCAGTATGGAATTACTATTTTTAATCATGGACCACCCATGCGTAAAACTAAAAGCACTTCAACATGCATCGTTACCAACAGCAGTTTCTTCGTCCAGTTTCGGCAATGTTCTCCAGATCCTTTTATCATCCCTTTGCATGAAGCCTTTTAGTCATTACTGTATGAGTTCACACGGTCACATTACTTTTATGATTCGCAAGGGATTGATAAGACATTGACATACGGCCTTACATTTGCATCTCCTAAATTCGTAATGTTTTCCACGCAATGATGATCGTGAGAACGAATAATGCATAGCTATAATGGGAAGGAAGAGACGCAAAGACGGCCACTGCAAAAATGCTCAATGTTTTCCGTCTGCAGCGTCTTAAGACTCGAGGTAATGTTTCGTCTTAATATATGCAACAGCCTGTGCACCTTTATCACGCCAAGCTTGAGCTCTTTCGCCCTCAGTTTTGTATAAAATGATTTACGCTCCTCTTCTAGCTAACGGATGGTAATTTTAGCTTTGTTTCGCAAGAGTTTGACCATCGCAAATATTTGTACGTATTATACGTATTAGGAGATCGCTTATTTTGTTGCTAGAAAACCCTTTCCCGATGATGTACTTTATAATTGTATGTGTACGTTTTTAATTAAAATTAAACTAAAATTTTTTATTTGTTTTACTCATAATTTTAATTAATTTTTTTATTTTACAATTTTAAATATGTATTTTTTACAATTTTAATAACATTTCAAATTGGTAGAGAATGCTGGCTTATTGGATTGATTGAAGGTTGAAAAAAAATACTGTAATGCATGCACTATGTACTTGTACCTGTAATTTGTACTATGTATTGCAATACTTACGAACTGTTATTACATTGTACTACTATTAAAAATAGGACCATAAATACAACATTGTTTGTCACTAGCTGATACTACTCCATGTCATGGTCATATAGACAAATTTATGTAATTGCCCGTTAATAAATTAAAAACGGTTTATTCCCAAAGTCTAGGCAGTCTCCAGTGTGTCCACGTCCTCTGACCCTGGGACCCGAGACTTGTGGTTATTCATCTGGAAAAACCTGCTGTAAAAAAACTTACGGTCGATTTTATGCTTCAGCCAGAGCCATGATGAAAGCAAACGAGCCGGATTTAAGTTCAACCAAGAAACGCATCTTAAGACGCATCATATGGATGAAATCCCTGAAGAAAAAAATGTGGAGCTCTATAGAGTTTTATTGAATTGTGTAGGGCTCTACAGGTTTCTATAGCACATGTTACCGAAAGAATTCTATATAGAGTTTCTAAAAAAGTTCTACAAAGGTTTCTGAAGAGATTCTATACTTAGCCTATCCAGTATCCAGATTGAAAAAAACTTCTGTCGACATTAATTGAAATGCGATTGTTGGCAGGACATGGCCCTGTTTTAACTGGACTGCCCGTTTTTTCATTACGGCCAAACAAATAAACCTAACGTTCCAACTAATTTCTCAGATTCTTTGACATAAACAACGTGTGTGCATGGTTTTTCGATGAAAGCACATGGGTAAGGAAGGAGGGGGTGGGGGGCACACTCATAGGTCATATGGCATATTAGGTCATATTTAACATTAGAGTTTCGAAAGGCTGATAAAATATCTCAAACGACTTCCGTAGAATTTCTAAATTGCATAGAATTTTTAATGAAACTTTGTAGAACTTATTAACAGATTTATACAGAATTTTCAAAGAGACTCTTCTATAAAACTTCTAAAGAGACTCTATAGAACTTCTAATAGAACTTTTCAATTGACTCTAGTTTCTTTAAAATTCTGCAGAGGTTTCTTAGAAATTCTATATAGAGGTTTAGGCTTTAATATTCTGTAGAAATTCTACACAGGTTTCTTTACGTAGTCTATAAAAGTTCCTTTTAGAAACTCTTCAGAAACCTCTTAAAATTCTACAGAAAAATAGGGCAATTCCTGAAAAAAATTCTATAGATATTCAATAGAGTTTCTAAAGCGTTTTTAAAGAACTGTTTTCTTTGAAATTTCTATAGAACATTTTCTTAAGAGGCATCAATAAAAAAACAACAACAGGAAAGTTAGTTAAAGTAGTGAATTTTCAAGAGGATGTAGTTGATACTTATTATTCAATTTTTGACACGTTTACATTTTTGTAGCAAACAGTTTCTTTGTGGTTTGGAGAGAAAAGTCTCGAGTTAATAATTACGATCATTAGTTACAGGTCAATTGGAGATCTACAATTATTTTATAAAGGACTAGAAATCTTAAATACCAGCAATTATGTGGTTTGGGGATGGAAGAGTGGCAATCAGCTTGAAAGATGAGCATTTTCGTTCAGGGAATTTAAAATGCTCCCCCCACCCCCTCACACCCAAGCTACTGAAAGCCATGCAGTGGCAAAAATAGCAATGTAAAACCAAAACGAAAATTGGATTAGAACGACGGGAACAAACGTCACACGAAAAAAGGGTATTTGCAACGTCTGAAACGGGTTCGATGCTTTTCCTGCGCACCAACGGTGATGCTATTCAGGGATCGCGATAGCTATTTTACATGTGATGGAGCTGTTTTACTATTCTCGGCCCATTCCCGTTTTGATTTTTTAATTGGCAATGAATCTTTTTTCGCTAGTGTACGCTGCATATTACACTTTATCAGTGGAGTGACCTTGATATCATTGGGCAAGGTCATTCGTTTCTTGTTCAATCAGTGGTCCCTGTCTCCACATTTAAAATTACTCGGACATCAAGCAAGATCATAAATCAGCTGATAACCACATACCAGTTACGTTTTTCTATTTTTGTTTGGTTATACTTTGAAGTATGGGTTTCGATGTAATGACGTGATTTGGCGAACTGTTCAGTAGTGGTTTTCCCATCATTAGTTGCGGGAATCAAAGTGAGGCAGATGTAGGAGGCCCCATGACAATTGATCTAGTGTGTAATTAGGGATTAATTGATCGATTGGACTCCAGGGAACAAGACGACCCCAGAACCCAAAGGCGTGAGTCATGTTAAATTAGGCTGAAGCCAGCAAAGGTAAACTTAGGCTGTGTCGTGGCCAAGTCGAAGGGAAATCCAAATAAAGAAAATAGATTTAAACAAAAAAACGTGAAGAATACTTTGAAGTTTAAATAACGTTGTAGTTTAATTAAAAGATACAGATGTTTCTTGAAGTGAAGGGTGTTGTTCTAGAAGTTATAGCTGAGACATTATTTCGTTAAATTCATCTGGAGTTAAAATGAAAACACGGCGAGGCAGAGTCAGCGTTAAAGACTGGTCTTATGAGAAACATACACTAATCTGTGAAGGTGAGTAACGTTTTTCCTCCGTGCGCTTCTTCCAAATTTGCCAGCACTGTTTGGTGGAGTATCACGAGCCACTCTCAGTTGGCTCTGTAACTTAAGTCTGGCCACAATTGATATTGTATTTGATATCTCTTGTACGCCTTCAATCAAAGATTATTAAGGGACAAAGTAGTGGTGGTTTAGAAACACTAACGTCGGCTCTTATGCAATACATAGAAGGTAGCAAATACCTCCCTAGAATTTCCAGAATGCACTACGAAATGAAACCTTCAAGGTGAAACTTGTTAATTTCCTTGTAAATGACTGGAAAGACGTTAAGTAACCGTGCCATTTTAAAAAGTCGGACAGTGCATGTTGCCCTTGACGAAATTTGCTATGTGTATTGTGGGCAATCAGCCTATGTCTAGGGTAACCTTGCTTGCCGAAGGAAAAATCAGACTCTCAGATATTTTTTCATCTTCATAATTTCGGTGAAGATTCAACTGGTGAGAACGTTATGGTTAGATTATCTGACACTGATGTGGTAATTTTCTACGAAACTTGCATTCTGTAACTAAATCTGTTAATGTGTGGATGGAAGTTGACAAGCAAAATATTTTGTCTTACGATGCTGATTAGAGTTTTTTCTTACTTTCCTCGACAGTTTGACACCTGTTTCAGCCATGTACCTTGTGACGTAATTTTGGGTCAAATTTGGGGGGCGTGGGGGGCTGTCTGATGGGCCAAGGCTTCCGAAATATTTGTCTGACGTATTTCTTATTAATATGTGTTTGTTTCCGCATCTGATGACAGTTAAATTTTTCATGTAACTTCTGACGTTAATTGGTAGAATGATGGGTCAAACCGTATGACGTCATCGCTTATGTTTGTCTGATCTGAAAACTCTTTGTCTTACGATGCTGATTAGAGTTTTTCTTACTTTGCTCGACAGTTTGACACCTGTTTCAGCCATTTCTTTATTAATGTGTTTGTTTCCGCATTTGATGACAGTTAAATTTTTCATGTACCTTTTGACGTAATTTTGGCAGAATCGTGGGTCAAAATTCATGACGTCATCACTAAATGCTTCCTGTTTGACACGAAAGACAAAATGATTTTGTTTCTATGCCTATTTCCGGTTATGCTGAAGTGGTAGAAAATTTTGTACCTTATGACGTGATTATTTTGCCACTAGCTCCCGGTCTACTGAGTCCTCACAGAAACAAACTGTAATGCAGCAAAAAACTTCCTACCAGAATGGCGTTTGCTACCACGGGATCAGTCAGTTAGATATGTATTTATTGTCACTACACAAGACAATCAATACAATAAAACTAAATAAAAATAATAAGAACAAAAACAATAAAACACTATGTGGTGCGTGATATGACTAACATTGGTATACGGGCGCGCTCTAGTGGCAGTGTTGAGGGGGGGGGGAGATGAGGCTTAATGGCGCGTCGACAGCTTGGTCATTAGCGCCAACCTCAGTCACAGTGCAGGGCAGTGTTGAGGGAGAATTATGTTCATTGATGTGCCCCCCCCCCCCCCTCGAGATCATGAAGGTGAAACGCTGGTAAGTCTAATAGACAAACACGGGCCAGCACTCTAGCTAATAAATTTGTTGAATTTTAGTTCTTGCGTCTTACTCTCTTCTTGATCTAGAGGTCTGTTACTATACCTAGTGATTTATTGTGAGTTTATTTACTATGTGTTTATTGTTGTTTATTTACTTGTGCTGCTTGCTTAAATGAGTTGTTAATAAAATTACCACCTTCTGTCTCTAGACAACTTTAACAGAAATGTTCTTCGAGCGTTTTCACGGAGAAAAAACGTGCTGAGGTCACGTTTGAAATTCCCATTCATTTAAACAAATTCCCACTCATTTGCACAATTCGTGATTGATTCCGCATCCCGGACTGTTAAGAGTATTAACTTTTTTTTTACAATAATATTTTCCAAGTTCAATGATTTTGCTAATTTAACACCTTTGCAGAGTTCATGCCCGTGCTTCCTTCAGTATGAGTTTTGGCCGACCAATTTCTGTTTGTGCCGCTTTACAAGAAATCGTTGATTAAAACTTATAAAAACATCCATGTCACAATTATCTCTGCCTGTTCCCTCTCTCTTGTCACAAAGCCGTCTGGTAGAAAAATGCGGATCCAAGCTAAGGTGGGGCAAGGTGGCATGATGGCTAGCACGACTTTCTCATGTGCTAGAGGTCACGGGTTCAAGCCTAATCCCAGCCACAATCGGCATTTTCGGGAACAGAATGGTCCTTTGATGGCTTGGGCTCATGTTGATTGCAGCGTGTAAAAAAAAACCTGGAAATTTCCTCGGAACTACCTAGAAATTGTCCCTATCCATTTTGGCGCTACAGCTTTGGCTGGGAGTGCGTCTTACCTCCAAGCTCTAAGCTGGTTGATTCAACATCATCAAAATATAATTTTACCAAAGAATAGCTAAACGACGTTAATTTCCTGGTCCTCGCGAGAACTACCCTAGAGTCAGGTAGAGAGAAAGCCCAATTTCATTCCCAGTTGGCTTTGGCGTGAATAAACAGAATTCCTTCCTCTTTTCAAGGTTATGTTAACGCTACTGATTGCCAGAAGGGTTTCCCTTGGAATATATGTAGCACGAGTTATATTTTTCTCACACATTTTTTACGTATAAAAAATTGTACAGCTTAATTTTAATTCGACAACTGGCCTCATGAGATCGTGACCTACAACGATAGTGGAACAAGGTATAGCATATGATAACAGACACTCTGGCGTCTACGCAAAGAGCTCTGCTTATACCACTCTTATTAGAACCCGTTACATTTGTCGAAGTATGATACAAAACTTAAATCAACTTGTTACGCTGTTGTGACCAGGTCAACAATTAAACTTGAAGCTTCAGCATTAAGCATTATTTTCATTTCTGTACAAAGACACGAAACCGCATGTCATACAGCATGGTTTTCAAATTCTTGACGATTTAATTTCATAGCAATTAACTGCTTTCAGCCTGACCTAAATGAAAATGTAGATATCAGAGTGGATTATCAATGCGTTTCTTATGCTACAACGAAACCACCATCAATACAATAGTCTTTGATAATCTGAAATTAAATAAGCTAAATAGACAGAGGGAGTGAGCCATACATTTAGATCATTTTTTTTGACACAGGACCTACCTAAGTAAATTGTACGACGACCTTTGACAACTGCTGCAGTCAGCCTAGCATGTACCCAAGCCCAGCCCAGCCCAGCCCAGCATGTACCCCAGCCCAGCATGTACCCCAGCCCAGCATGTACCCCAGCCCAGCATGTACCCAAGCCCAGCATGTACCCAAGGATCAAACGATAAGCCATCTCTATGGGTCGTTTACATTGATTCCTTGATAAATGGTTTCTACAATTACTTTCTGCTCCAATGGGGGAAATTCGGATTCCACGTCCACTTAGTGCAAAGCATGTCCTCTTTAATATTTGTGGGACAGCAGAGACAAAGAGACAATGTAGAATTTAAAGAGTTAAATATAAAAAAAAAATTAATTTAGGCCTGTATTACCCTGGGTTGAAGAATAAGGCAAAAAGAGGTGACTGACATGACTCGCTGGCCCATGGGTTATTTCCATCTCTGCTTACAAATAACTTTTATTAAATTCAGTGATATCAGGCTATAACAAAGAAAGAACAGCGTTTCTCAAAGTTTTGTAAGCCTTGAGTTCTTTCTCGGTAGTTTTCAAGCTTGAATAAGCTTAAAGGAAAGAGACGAGCACCTTTAATTTTTTTCAAATTTGTAATCAGCCGTGATAAACACGTATTCCGTCCTGCCAATACAAGCCGATCAATTGGTTAACCAAAGTGTGATGGAGAATGTGTCATTGACATAGTGGCATCAGGCTATGCCATTGGGTAATTTAATAAAAGGAATCAATTCGTAATTACTTCGTGCTTCAAAATCACTCAACATACAAAATTTAAATATCAAGTGCTATACTTTTTGCGAAGTGACACTTTCGTAAAAATATATGTGGTCAAGTCAAGTTCTATCATGAGAAGGTCATCCAATTCTTAGCCACGAAATATTTGGCTTTTCTATTAATTAACCTGAATAACTAACGTCAAACGTGACTCAGCCCTGATCTGCTACAATTTGAAATTGCCCACTTAAACAGCATTTCATCACTTAGTTACTTATCGTAGATATGGTTGCTGACACAACTGCACTGTAATTCAAACCAACAACACTAAGGAAAGAAAGAGGCTTTTCATTTAACCAGTGATATTTCCTTATGCCACTGTTCCCATCTAAATGGGTGCATAATTTGAACTACAGGACTTAGGTAAAGATGTGGAAACCATAAACAGGGTGATTTACAATTAGCGGCAAATTATTCTAAGTCCAAGAGCGTATGAAAATAAACGAGTGTCCTCTCTTGGATTTTGAAACTGATAAACTCCTGCAATTTACTCATGTAATTTAGTCTGACTTTCTATTTTTCAGCATCTAGAATACAGTTTTATAATGTTACAAAATTTCTTTATTTGTGGAACACTTCAGGCGGAACACTTCTGAGAATACTTGAAGTGTTCTTTATAAGCACACTTGGAGTGTTCTCATATGAAATGTTCTTAAAAAGAACACTTGAAATTTTCGTAATTTGACAATGAAAGTGTTCTCAGAAGTGTTCCCAGAAGTGTTTTTGTGAATTACAACGATTTGGAAAAGCTACCGAACTTACAGCCATATACGCTATCCAAACACAGAAGCTCTCTCAATACGTTTTATGCCCTACAAGACATCGTCCAGAGCAGATGACTTCATTACCGGTACTCCTAACATTTATGTTTTCCCTGTTCGTCATTCGTCTTCACTTGGCCTAGTAATCATAATTTCCTGTCTTTCAAATCGAAATGAATTTCGGAGTAATTGCTCCACTCCTTCCCCGTCCCAATTTTCGGAAAGCTGTACCCACTGATCAGTGACATCATTACTTGCATTGACTGGAGGCCTGAATTAGATGACCTAGACGTCCATTCACAGGTCAATATTCTTGAATCTTTCTTACATGATATCATTACTCATTTTTATACCACAACTACTTCTACTGACAACGCTAGCCCGCCCATGGCATTAAGTCTCATCCCCCTCCTCCCCCGCCCTGGTCAAACAATGAATTTCCGTTGCTTGTGAACAGGAAATATAAAGCCTACAAACGATTTAGGAACTCCTACACCTGCCAATTTGTCTTCGTTTCAAAATGCTGTCAACAGTATCTGATGCGCACGCAACCCTTTAGAAAATAACTTAATACTTAAAGCTAAGAAGTGCTATAAGGTGCTTTTCTCTTATATAAGCTAAAATAAGAAATCTATGGCAACTAACTGCATCAGGAGATGTGATCGTTCCATTCTCCTGGATTAAAAGGAGATTTGCCCTGCCTTTAGTCTCTTTTTTTTTGGCTTCCACCATGCAGTAACTGCTTTCCCAGCTCCCCCACCAACTTTTGTGGGAAGGTTAGTCGATGTCGACCTTCAGTTTGTCCGTTTCAAGGTAGACCACCTCTTGGGATCCAGACAGTCTGCTCCTGTTATCCTTGAAAACTGTGCCTCATCTCTTGCAGTCCCATTTCTTCAAAGTTTCAGCACCTCCATTGTTTGCCTTTTTTCCAAAATTGTGCAAAGGTACAAATGTTGGCAACGTTCATGAGATTGGCTCACAGCAAGATGTTGAAAAATGCCACCCTATTTTTTTTTCCACTGATTCTAAAGTTATTGAATGCTTTGTCCATAGTAAACTCATATGCAAGTGTTATGATCTTAGCATACCACCTACTTCTCAGCACGGTTTTATCCTATATGCCCCAGTCTTAACAATTGATATGGCAGCTATAACCACATCACTGAATTAGTGAGTTCTTTGTGATGTGATATTTCTTTTCAAACAAGCCTTTGATTTTGTTCCTCATGTTACTAAATCAATTGTGAAGCTCTCGTTGCTGAAGATTCCCCTCCTATGTTTTCTGGATCCGTTCATAATTTTATGCACACTGCCAGCATGTGTGTCCCTCCGGTGAACAACTAGCATGACCTCCCTGTTACTTCTGCAGTCACCAGGGTTGAGTTCTTGGTCCACTGCTTTTCAATTAAATATCTGCCTGTCAAACTTGCCAAAGATTATCTCTTTTGAAAATGCTAAATATGTCGAAGACTAAAAACTTATTCACCTTCTTTTTTTCACACTACTCTACACAATCCCCACAACTCAAAACTGCCACTACTCAAAATCCCCACAGGTACAGAATCCCCCCAAAAGCGTAAGTCCCCAAGGGTGCAGAATACCTTTTAAGAAATGCAATTGGCGATTCAATTTTTGAACTTTTTTTATTAACTTAAACGCATGCTTTTTAAAAATTGATTAACTTGCATTCGTTTTCACCTTGCCACCGTCGTGTTTGCTTTTCATGTTTTTTTTTTTGATACATTTTATATGTCAGCCACGGTCCACCTAAGTATTCTTTTCTCTCGCCTGGCGATATCATTGGGAACCTTTGTGTTCCTGGCAAGTCTGACCTAGGTGGTGTGACAGTTGAAATTCTATTACACATTTCCTAAGTCTATTCCGCCTTTCCATTGACCGTGCAATTTTTGAACGTATTTATTTTGTTTTTACCTGTACGCATCTTTTTAAATTTTATAATTTTGCATTAGTTTCACCTTGCGTTATCGCAATCCCTTTTTCATTTTTTTCATTAAAAATTTTTTTTCACGAATCTTAAATGCTTCCCCTTTTTATGCTGGTAGTCAGGAAACCCAGCTATCCCGACAAGACCTGCTGTTACAGCAACAAACTGTTTATTATAAATGACATGATTAAATCTACCGTTTATCAATTACTGACCACCTTTCAAACATTGACATTGTTTGAAATGAATCCAATATGTTCTTTTTTGGGTGGGGCGGTTGTGGAGAGAGGAACCTTCGTAGAAAATATAGCACCATCAGTTAAAAGGCATAAAAGGGATTCTGCACCCTGGGGGATTTGGAATTGTGGGGATTCTGTACCTGTAGGGATTTGGGGTTGTGGGGATCCATTACCTGTGGGGATTATGGTGGTGGGGACTTGGTGCCTTTGGGGATTTTTAATTGTGGGATTGTGTACTTGTGAGGATTTTAGTTGTGTGGATTCTATGCCTGTAGGGTTATTGGTGTGTGGATATTGGTGTGGGGATTTTGAGTCGAGCGGGTTTTGATTATAGGGATTATGAACCAGACCCAGGACAAATTATGTTTATCTCGGTGTTTCATTGACAGTAACCTCAAATTCCATATTAATGCATACTTTGTCACTACGAAAGTCGTGAAAAAAAAACCACTTTATTCTCAAATGTTTCTCTCGCCTTAGCCCACACCTCTTCTCTATCCTCTAAAAAACCTTCCTTCACCCAGTTCTCGAGTGCTGTTCGCAAGTCAGCCAGCCTTGCTATCCAACTTTTTTTTCCCGTTTGGAAAAGTGTTAGCGCCACTTGACTGAATGGTATCGCTTACTTAAGGCTCCTTCTTAAGAACACCGCCTTCAGTGCTTCAATCTACCTACTATTGAGGAAGCTACCGACGTGGGTACCTTTTCTGACCTTCCAAATTCTCAAGGATATCAAGCCAGCAGATTACCACTCTTTCGCTTCTACTAGTTCTGGTGCTTCTAGCTTCTGCGGGGCGCATTCCAATGTTAACATTAGACAACATTTTTCACCGACAGTATCGTTCATCTTATGAATTCTTTTCCTGAGCCAGTTATTTCTACTAAATGTCTAAATTCTTACAATACACGTTTGGACCTTGTATTGTAGATATTTTTCTTGGGGGTCGGGACCATATGCCATCATGTTGGCCTTTGGCACGTGCTGCCATTTTTACTTTAATTTAGTTCCAAACGTTGTTATATTACAACGGTGTTGTTAGAAGGAAGGAAATTTGGACGCATTGACAGGTAAACAAAGAAGAAACCGCACTTTGTAGATATCAAACCATTCTGTCACAGGAAAAATATTTTGGAATGAACTGGTTATGCTTTTCCAGACAAAAGAAAGAAAAAAAAAGCGAAGATACAAAGAGACATTCTGAGTTTATTTTTTATTTCTTTATTTTCGCTATCCGTTCCAGTGCACCTTAGCAACCTTAGCGCTTCGTCTCTGGAGTTGCATTTGTGTCATAGACGAATACAGGACGAAAACTGGGTGTCAGGGTCTCTCGTTGCCTTTTTCTTTCCAGCCTTGTCCGTTTTCCGCAATTTCGAAAATAGAGAAATGCAATTTTCTGTTGCTCGCTGTAACCTTTTGTTTGAAAATCATATTTCAATAAGTTCTACATGTTTTTCAGACGTGTAGAACTATTTTGTGTTGGTATGCTTCTTTTTTGGACAAGTGAACTAGCAAACGAAATTCGTAAAATCATTGCTGTACAAATCAATTATTAATGCAAAAAAATATGTATCCGGAAAGAGTCAAAGACGGAAATGACTTATGGATCAGAGGAACACGATATTCCCGGATTCAATCAGAAAGAAATTTGGCTTGAACGTTTCGAAACAAATTTTTCCGAGGAATTTGTAGCTTACAATGGAAAGAGGGACTACTGGAAAGCATTGAGACAATTCAGATAAAAAAATTTTTCAGTAGTCTGTTGCAGCTGCCATATAGTAAATAAAGTCATTATTTATAGCGAAGATTTAAATAATACCTTTTAACAATTTATTTAAAAGTTGCATCACAAGTCATATTTGTTTGATTGCTTTGGAGCTAACTAAGTGAAGTACAATTGCATACATGGTTACCTGAACACTCTATTGTTCTCAAATGATCATGGTATGTAACATTTCCTTCCTAATTACATGGGTTAGCAGTTGTGGTTGGTCAGAAAGGTCACGGGTCAGCACATGAGTGGAGTGGGGTAAATATACGTGAAACATGGAAAAAAAAATAGGTGCAAGACATGGTATCGTGCAATATCGAAAATCCATTGCAGTACAAAACAGAATACAAGGTCCAGTGCAGATATTGTGTTTTATAAATGTTTTATTTAGAAGGACAAGGTCAACCACAAAGAAAAATTACAACATTTAAAAATGATAGCCGTTATCTGAAGTCCGTTCAGACAGTTGCTGGCAATGACATGAGTGTTAAGAATAATACCAAAAATGGAAAATGTCAAATTCTTTCTTAGGTTGCATATCACAGATTTCAGTTGCCTTTGTGCTTAAGAGAGTTTACAATGGACTATTATCGCAATGCAGAAATGTAAACAGATTGATTTTGCTTTTAAATTTACATTTTTACTATGTGTCTTTCTAACAACACGTATTTTTTTCTTTTCAGGTAAGAAAGGTTAATTACTATCCCCTGGAATTTCAGCATCGAAGGCATACAAAAGGTAGTGCGAAATTATTGCTTATAAACTTATTCGAATAATTTGTTAGCCAAGCGTTGACATGCGCTAAAACAATTAAAAATATAGAATGTGGGTCTTCTTAAAGGAATTTAATAGTAAAATATTTTTTTTTATCTTATTTATTTATTTAATGATTTTTTATTTTTACAACAAAGCGAGGTAAAGACTTTTAGTATTATTAAGAAGACTTGGTAGTAAATAAATAAAGAAAATCACAAGGTAAAGGGTAAACGAAGCAAGCAGTCTGCATTAAAGACTGTCCTTGTGAGGAAACACAATACACTAGTCCAAGAAAGAAAGAAAAGACAACTGCCCCGACTGGGACTCGAACCCAGGACTTCCCGTTTGCACTGAGAAAGATTGAACAGCTACTTAGCTCGCCTGGAGCCAGTACCCGCCTCGGTAGCGCAGTGGTTAGAGCGCCCGACTAGCAAACGGGAAGTCCTGGGTTCGAGTCCTAGTCGGGGCAGTTGTCTTTTCTTTCTTTCTTGGACTAGTGTATTGTGTTTCCTCACAAGGACAGTCTTTAATGCAGACTGCTTGCTTCGTTTAAGACTTGGTAGACCTGATGCGATAAAACAAAATGATGAGGTAACCGTTTGGTGGCATAAAAAAAACTGACCACTCCAATTAATTCTGAATGTACGACTTTATTTACTCACCTATGCTTTGGTGCAGTCCTCATTGCCAATATAGTCTTTCGAAGCGTTAAGGGAGTTTTATCTAATCTGTTCTGTTGTGCTTTATACAGTCGTCGTTGCCAAAGTAGTCTTTCAAAGCATGTAAGGTGTTACTCTGTTTAATCATCTAAGTTTTGGTATAGCCCTCATTGCCAGCATAGTCTTTCGAAGCGTATAGTGTATGACTATATTTGATCAGCTACGTTTTGGTACAGTCCTCATTGCCAGCATAGTCTTTCGAAGCGTATAGTGTATGACTATATTTGATCAGCTACGTTTTGGTAAGTCCTCATTGCCAGCGTAGTCTTTCGAAGCATGAAGGGCATTACTCTAATCATGTAATAATTTGGTATAACCCTTATTGCCAATGAAGACTTTTGAATCGCGTATGACAATACTCTAATCAGCTACGTATTGACACAATCGTCATTGCCAGCGTAGTCTTACGAAACGTGAAGGGCGTTGTCTTATCAGGTAATAATTTGGTATAGTCCTCATTGCCAATGTAGTCTTTCGAAGCACGTAGGGTGTTACTCTAATCTGCTATGTTTTGATACAGTCCTCATTGCAAGCATAATCTTTCGAAGCGTGTAGGACGTTAATTTATTTAATAAGTTACGTGTTGATACAGTCCTAATTGCCAACGTAGGCTTTTGAAGAATGTAGGGCGTTACAATATGTAATCAAAGTTTTGGTATTGTCCTCATTGTCAGCATATTCTTTCGAAGCATATAGGGCATTACTCTATTTAATTAGTTAGGCATTGGCACAGTATTATTTAGAACCATGTAGGGAGTTACACTAATCAGCTAAATTTGTGGTACGGTCCTCATTGCCAACGTATTCTTTCAATGCTTGCTGGGGTTTACACTCCCTACTCAGCTAGAGTATAGGGTACTGCTTTTAGCAGTAGTTTACAAACTCTTGCTTTTAATAATGCACAGTGCAAAGAAGACCAAAGGAGTTTCTCATATACTGGTGTCTTTTTTTCATATGCTGGTGTGATTTTCGCTATTGGCTAATATCCAATTTTCCTTAATTTTTGTCTTGTTAACTTTTGAATCCATTTTCCGATTCCATTCACATTTTGTACATCCAATCTACGCATATTTGTATTTAGGTTTGCAAAACAATATAATTCGGCACGGGGTTTCTGGAATTTTGACTCTCATATATAAAAAGCAATAATGCATCACGAACAACATTATCTTCATTTTCAGGGTAATCTGAAATTAATGTATAACTTAAAGATTTGAGACACAAAAGACAACAAAAGCACGTGCATCAGTCACGTCTTGCTATTGTTGGCTGAGGAACATTGTGCACAAATTCTACGCATTCACCAACCTTACATATCTTCACGTTCATATCTTTGTATGTTTCGGCCCTAGGGGAGATGTGAAAGGTTTAATACAACTTTGCACGTACCGGGCAGAGTACCTTCCTTTCCGTGACAGCATTGTGTGAAAATTCATCATCATCAGCTGCTTCCTTTGGGGCATGGATTTGAGAGTTTAATCTTGCAACCCAACGCGAGCAAATGGTGTCGCCTGTCTTGTGCAGTCTTTTTATGTGCAGGGAAACAGCGCAGATCACGCGGCACAACATTTAAGATGGAACAGCTGTAACAAGGTCACGACTATACTTACATGCAAATCGGAAACAAGCCAACAGCGAAAAACATACACTAGAAATAACGTAGTTCCAGCGATTTGTATCTATTTAATACTTACATGCACGCATTTTGCAGGTATAGGTAGGCCGTAGGCTCTGCATCAACAGCACTTCGGAGCGTCAACGAATTCACATTTTCTATCACAGAGACAATTTTCAAAATAAATTCCCCTCCTTACGTTTCTTTCGTGTTCCTCAACGAAGTCATTGTTAAAGGCAGGTTGTCTACAAATGAAAATCTGCAGAGCCTGGCACTATCTCGTGCTATCTAGTATTATCAAACACTTGCTTGGATCAAGCGAAAATGTACAACGTCATTTTCTTTTAAAGAAATAAACAAGCGTTCTTAATTATAGAGAGAAATTTGGTTGGGGGGGGGGGGGAGAGGAAGAATAAGATTTAATGGCGCGTCAACAGCTAGGTCATTAGCGCCAACCTCAATCACAGTGCAGTTTACCACTGTGTCACACATTTGGTTCATCCTCGTGCACCTGGGAGTAACCAAGCTATAAATGTTACCGATATCACTGCTGCTATAGTTTGTTCCACATTATGTTTTCAGAAAACTGACTGGATGACGACGCGTTTCCTTGCACCAAGAGTGCAAAAACATGTGGATATCACACTTGTAGACTCAACAAAGTTATTGTTAGAGTTTACGAATGGGATGTTTACTGATTTTTTTCGCACTCGTAGTGGAAGAAAACGTGGCTTCATACAGTCAGTTTTTTTTCTGTTAGTGGCAACCAGTCTTTAAGCGTGTGAGTAGTACCACTAAAATAAAGGTAGTACCCAATTCATATCTTTTTAGACTAAAATGAATAAAATTATTTTCTCTATCAACAATTGAAGGTAAAGCACTACTGTCAGACCATGCACTTAGACAGCCCAAATCCGTTTGATTCTCCATTGAAAATAATTTTAGCAAACCTGAATATTTTACTCTAACAAAAGTAGTCGATAGCCTAAATGAAAAAAAAATGCACCCGTCGTAACACATGGGGATTAAAATTGGTAAATTTACAGGAAATCTACATGAACTAATAATGTTCTACATTAATTTGTGATTAACTCCCTTAACTAAAGGAAACACACAGGCAGATTCGATTGGGAAAGGTGTGAGATTCGACAAAATCTAAAAAGCCAGTCAGCTCAAACATTTATTTGAAAAAAAACTTGGCAAATGCATTTGCAGTAGTTCGGTTTGCTATGGCTACTAACCTCGTGAAACGAATTTGCTCGTATACCTCTAGTAATCATGTAAAAAAAAACATAGAACGGAGTTCATTCTGAGCTACGTGGATGGGAAGTGCCAACTTCAATGATTACGATGGGTACACCATACTCACAAAGTCATATAGCAATAAAGTTTTAATTTTCTGCCCTGATACATGAAATATGTGCTTGTTTACCAACAACAATGGACAAAATGAATGCGGCATACTTACAGCCCTCAGCACATCCCATCCTTCAATCCAGTTTACAGTTGAGCATGAAATCGCTCAAGAATCTATCCTCATACTTGCTCAACAAGCCCACAAACACCTCTTCCTAAAGAAGTGTTGAAACCTATGCACAAGATCTATTCACATGGTAACTGCCTGCTTGGCTGATTAAAATGGGTCCACTGACGAGGCAAGACTCACAAAGGCATGTAGCAACACATTTTCAATTTTCAGTGGACAATAAAGTATGCGCACTATAATAACGGATAAAATAAAATGATATACTTGCAGACCTAGAAGCATTTTATCCTTCAATCCAGTTTACAATAGAGCACGATACCACTCAAGGCTCTCTCATCATGCTTGAACTGTAAGTCCACCAAGAAAGTATTCACATCCCATTTTGAAACCTTCCCAAACCTTTCGCACACTCCAATACAACTCGGCTCACCCACCTTCCTGAAGAGTATCCTGGTTGAAGCTGAGCACTGATGGGGAGACCAGGACATCGAAGCACCAAAATCATTTATATATATAAACTTAATGGCTATCCTCCCAATGTTATCCACCATAGTATTGACAATCAAATTAAACGTTTTTCGATACACCACACAGCTCGACCTCTTTTACTCAGTTGAACCTCTCTACCATTTTTAAACGGCATTTTCTCCAACATTTAAAGAATCTTCGTCAAGCACAAAATTTGTGTTATTTCCCGACCTGAGCAGACCATTGCCAGCTTCCTAAGCTCTCCCCCTCCTCTCGTAACCAGCGGCTTCATTGCCCTACACTAATGGCCTCTGCAGCTTAAACTCTGTTATACCTTCCTGCAAAAATATGCAAAATGCCATTTTCAACCTGAAAACTGACTCGGCCAGAAGAGTCGTATACTTTACCAAAGGGGCCGTATCAGTGCGATACGAGCACATCTATTTACGTGAGACAATGCAAGAGAGCAATGTGACCGTTGTTAAGAATAACGAAAAATATGTGGTGTTCAAGCACTGCAAATCTTCTAACCGCATAATTTTAGTTAGCGAAACTGAAATTCTTTACACAGAACCAACAGAAAAAATCAGAATCCAATGCGAAGTGTAAACAATTTCTGCTAATCACCAGAGTCATGAAAGTGATCAAGAATGATCTCATTCACCAGAAATAGAAATCTCTGTTTGACAGCCGTCTTGTAAACACGATTTAGCTGTGACGTCACCATCCAACATGGCCACATCATGCTGAGTTGGTCAAGGATTGGTCCCTTCATCTTTTACGTTTTATTTGTTTATAAGTACACTGTACAGTACGAAATTTTAATACTTTAGTATGCCATATTCATTTTGTCTATTGTTATAGGTGAACAAGGCGCATATTTTATTGTACCGGCGCTGAAAGTTAAAAATTTGATGCTACATGCATTTGGGAGTCTGGTTTCGTCAGTGGACGCTTTGTAAATATCTCTCTTCACTCGTACATTAATTACCATAAAATTACATAATTTGTCCGTAGTAAACGAGACAAGACACTCGAGAAACCTTAGTGACTATACTTAAATGACTAAGACACCCAAGAAACTCAGAGAAGAGCACACCCAACAGTAGGTAAGAGCACAAAAAAGCGTGTTTCGTGCAAAAGTAAGGTACACGAATATATGAGGTTAAAAATATCCGAGAAGGCACACACCCATACCAGCAAAATTCACAGAGAATAGGGTATTCCCAGATGCGTCATGCTGGGTACATTGTATACCTCTAGCCTTCTCAGAATATTAGATTTTCGTTACAAAAAGAATTTTTACGATGCATTGAGGTTCGCCGATTTCTCGTAAAGGTATAAATGGAGTTCCCAAGCGATCATTAAATGGTTTATACTGCCCTGGTGAGATGGAATCACTCTGAGCACCGAGAAGGGATTCTTCGGCGACCAACGCTATCTTGGAGGGATTGGGGGATTTTGAAAGCTGTAATAGAGAAATCGCACTAAACTCCTTTGTCTCAAGCTACGTGCCCTCTTTCTCCCAAGACATTTTTTATTCTTCGCATGCGTCTTTCCAAGTCTTTCCAGCCTTTAAGCCCTTGTGAATTGTTGCCTTTTTGTACTGAAGGTTGTTTTGTCAATTTTAAGGGGAGTAAGTGTATTTTCCCCCTTCACTAATGCGTTTTACATAAATTGCCACAGTTTTATATTTAGATTTTCATTTGGCGTATTAATCTATTCATGTAATTTTTTTTGAGTCTATATTAATCGCATTCTTGTGATTACTGGGATCTCAGCCAGTATTTTCTGGTTTTCGTACTTAATAATTTTTGGTTTTGATTTATACAGGGTGTTCGGAAATTGGTGTCAAATATTTTGAGGGTCCGCT
>JAHWFP010168197.1:45881-94045 GCA_023313725.1 Lithobius niger | reverse complement strand
TAAGTCTACATAAAATAAAATGTCCGCGTCACGTTATTGAGGACACTTTTTCTCCATAAAGAACACGTTCCCACTTGTGCTGACGATGTGCATTTTGTTTCCTAATCTTCTTCCCAGAAAAATTGTCCCTTTTAGCGTTATGGGGCAGATAATTCAGTTTGAATTCGTGTACCGTAAAAAAAAAAAAGACCAAACCTTTGCAATAAAAGATAAAGATATTCTGTCTCTTTGTGAACCACCTATTTGCAAAAACAATGCATTGTGCCGATATAAGTACTGAAACGATAAGCGTGCAACACTTAAGTATGTTATAATCTACTGTTGAATGACAATACAAACAATGGCTACAACAATAATTTTGCACTTACGAGCCACTTCAGGGCCATATGACGCTTTACCTGTCTGCCGAAATTTAGATCTGGCAACTATCCCTAATGAGCTGTAGACGTGTCGTTATACCCTATGAGAATTAACATGGGAGCCTGCGGACTAGTTACTAGTTACTAGTTACTAGTCACTAGTCACTAGTTACAGTTACTAGTCACCAGTAACACAAATCAACGTAATTGATGACACTTTTTCTCCATGAAGGACACGTTCCCACATTTTCGCGTTGACGTTTTTTTTGTTACTGGACCGAAGACACCTGATTCAAACGATTTGTAAAGATTTCTACCGCATGGGGAATTTACACCAGTATGCTGAAATCACGTATAAGTTGGTTTCAGTTAAAAGATACGGTCTGCTAGTGCGCCGCCATCTGACAACAATAACACTCTAACAATTACGCTCTGACAATTAAGCTCCAACAACAATAAAACGTCTACTTGGCGGCGACACACTAGCGTGTGTCTAGATTCAATTCTTTAATCCAGAGCCATGACTACATTCGTACGCTCTCGACAACTCCGTGGCCGACAAAGAAAATTAACAGAAGGTACTACGACAATATTACTTTCCCCGTGCCCGAGCATGGTTACATCTTGTTCGAGGGAGCTACAATCCGATTTGGTACACCACGCCTATTGTTACCCCATTGTTACATGTTGCAGCATTGCATTCTGGGGCCTCGCTGCCGCCGCAGCCTGTCTATCTTTTATCTATATATATATAATACGCTTAGGTTGGGCAAGCAAATTCATCAAAGGGTTTAACGAGCGTTAACCACTCCTGATCATCATTCATCATTATTATGCACTACAATGAAACAGGGTGTATAATGAAAGAGGGCGAGCGACCGACAATGTCAAACAAACAGATGTACAATCGACATATCTACATATATAATACGGAGCAGGCGGCCAAGTCACCGGCCAGGCCATTCCGTCGTACAATCAAGTACCCCACCCTGTAGTGCCATCTGTTGACGGGATTCGCCTTCAAATTCGGGTTGGGACACTTTTCCAACGTCTTCGAACAGATGGCGCCACTTACCAAACTTGCCATGTCGCCGTCTATTGACGGCCTTGGACTACAAGTTCGGGTTATAACACTTTTTCCAAAGTATTCGAAGAGATAGCGCCACTTACCAGACCTACCTAACCGTTTTGGGGTTCGTTTTTGTTTCGGGTTCGGTATTGTTGTGGTACCAAAGCGTCCAACAAAGTGTTAGTCGCGCGGACTGTGCCATTGTCGTTGTTTGACTAAAAAAAACAACCCGTGTCTACTAAACCAGACAACTTTAAACCAAACGACGATTGGTTCGTAATTTCGAGGCCCCCAATGGGTCTCGAAATTGGCTGCCTGATACGATGGAAAGGCGCAGTTATTTCCTAAATGTTCACTTCCAGAAAGGAGTTGAATTGTTTTTAAGTGGGCGTCAACAATCGTTGCTTGCAACAATGTCGCCATGCACGGTACCGAGGTGAGTTGTTTGAAAGGATCTAGACACACGCTAGTGTGTCGCCGCTAAGTAGACGTTTTATTGTTGTTGGAGCTTAATTGTCAGAGCGTAATTGTTAGTGTTATTGTTGTCAGATGGCGGCTCACTAGCAGACCGTGTCTTTTAACTGAAACCAACTTATACGTGATTTCAGCATACTGGTGTAAATTCCCCATGCGGTAGAAATCTTTGCAAATCGTTTGAATCAGGTGTCTTCGGTCCAGTAACAAAGAAAACGTCAACACGAAAATGTGGGAACGTGTCCTTCATGGAGAAAAAGTGTCCTCAATAACGTTGATTTGTGTTACTGGTGACTAGTAACTAGTAACTAGTAACTAGTCCGCAGCCTTCCATGTTAATTCTCATAGGGTATAACGACACGTCTACAGCTCATTAGGGAAAGTAGCCAGATCTAAATTTCGGCAGACAGGTAAAGCGTCATATGGGGAAGTGCCTTTTTCTAAAATGGGGGTTGCAGCTAGAAGCACGTGGCCCTGAAGTGGCTCGTAAGTGCAAAATTATTGTTGTAACCATTGTTTGTATTGTCATTCAACAGTAGATTATAACATGCTTAATTGTTGCACGCTTATCCTTTCAGTACTTATATTGTCAGAATGCACTGTTTTTCCAAATAGGTGGTTCACTAAGAGACAGAATATCTTTACCTTTTATTGCAAAGGTTTGGTCTTTTTTTTTTACGGTACACGAATCCAAACTGAATTATCTGCCCCACCACGATAAAAGGGACAATTTTGCTGGAAAGAAGATTAGGAAACAAAATGCACATCGTCAGCACAGGTGGGAACGTGTTCTTTAAGGAGAAAAAGTGTCCTCAATAACGTGACGCGGACATTTTATTTTATGTAGACTTACTGTTCTTGCAGTCTAGTGTAGGTGACGAGTTGATTAGTTTTAGTAATCTTCGTCTGCCACCAGAATATTAGAACTGTATGAACATTTACCATTCCGTGAGATTCTAGTATGTGTTCATAATGATTAACGTTTACCTCGAGAGAGCCAAGTGAAGGGGGATGCGCTGATTGAGTGAGCGAAGCGAACGAAAATCAGCGTTTGTTAGCCAGTGCGCTCAAAAATCGGATTAAATAGACTTAAGCATGCGACACATGGGCATACAATACGCCAAACCATGTCCATTTGGCTGGTGTAACGGCTAATTGGGCAATAGCAAACGTAAGAATTATGAATTAGAAAATTTATAGACACTCCAGACAAAAATGGTAGAGGTCACTATTAGACAGTGGAATTCTTTGTATTCACAGGCCTACGAAAGTTGTGATATCCACCCAAAACCAAAACTGGTATAAGAGCAGCTGCCAAGTTTCCAAGAAGGGTCGGCCTTTCAAAGTAGTGATATCATTTAACCAGGGAAAGACCGCCAAGGTTAATCCTATTAGCCACGGAATAATACTTTGGACGTTAAATGAAAACTTGAAGATTGCTACCGCTCCATAGGAATTGATTAGGTCCTTGCAATTATCATACTGTTACGCTTGTTGTTAATTTATTTGGAACGACAACAGCAAATGTGAAATTTATGAATGAGAACATTCATACAATAAAATACCTCCACACAAAAAAAGGTAGGGGTGACAATTACACCGTGGGATTTTTGGTCATTCACAGGCCTATGAAAGTCGTGATATCCACCCAAAACCAAAACTGGTAAGAGAAGCCGCCAAGTTTACAAAAAGGGTCGGCCTTTCAAAGTAGTGATATCATTCAACCAGGGAAAGGCCGCCAAGGTTAATCCTATTAGCCAAGTTAATCGCACCGAATAATACTTTGGACGTTAAATGACAACTTGAAGATTGCTACCGCTAGTAGCAATCTTCCTGTTTTCATTTAACCTTCGAACTATTAGTAGGTGCGATTAACTTGGCTAATAGGATTAACCTTGGCGGCCTTTCCCTGGTTGAATGATATCACTACTTTGAAAGGCCGACCCTTTTTGTAAACTTGGCGGCTTCTCTTACCAGTTTTGGTTTTGGGTGGATTAACTTAAACATAGGGTTACTTGCTTACTGAATGCCGGATTTCTCAGGGTTTTTTTTTTTTAGCCTTCAGTCAAACATACGCATGCGACTTTTCCGGGGCGTGCACCAATGGGGAAATGTCACGGGGTGTCGTTTTCGGGGAGGGGGAGGGGGTGCCAGGGCAAGTGTGTGTGGCGGGCAATGCGCGCTACCGAAGTGAATTGTCTCAAAGAATTAACTTAAACATGAGATTACTTGCTTACTGAATGCTGGATTTCTCAGTGATACGGTTTTTTTTAGCCTTCAGTCAAACACACGCCAGCTATTTTTCCGGGGCTGCACCAAAGGGAAAATGTCACGGGACGACGTTTTCAGGGAGGGGAAGGCGGGCAAGCGTGTATGGGGAAAGAGGGCAGGAGTGTAGGGATTGGGGGTTATTGTGGGGGAGAGGGCATATGTGGGAGGTTCATATGTTCAGTCTTCGGTTTGATAAATTTAAAACCAAAGACCAAACACCTGCAGGGAGGCGGGGAGGGAGGGGTGCGCAGCATGCGCACGGGCACAACTAGTTGCATTAATAAAGCTAGCTCTTGAGAGCCGACTTGGAAGAGTTTCAAAGTTGGTTGAGTAACAATCACTGCATGCACAACCGTTGTTGGGTTTGTTG
The DNA here is from genome assembly GCA_023313725.1 of Lithobius niger. Taxonomy (NCBI): domain Eukaryota; kingdom Metazoa; phylum Arthropoda; class Chilopoda; order Lithobiomorpha; family Lithobiidae; genus Lithobius; species Lithobius niger. The sequence continues at coordinate 89,502 of JAHWFP010168197.1, read as the reverse complement.
GGCTTGGTATCAGAACAGAGAAACGTCCTCTATTGAAAATAAACATTCACTTCCATAACACAAATCAGCAGGGGTTCAAAGAGGGAGCAGAGATGGCGATATTTAAACCACACAATAGGGGAAACCGAGGACCACTACAGTGTTACGCTCAGGTATGCGGGAACCAGCTAGCCCGCGTATGTTACGCCAGGGGCACAGCTAGTTTTTTTTTAAATTCTCGTGCGCAAACAACTCAAAATGCAGCGAAGCGATAACAAACCAACCAACAAACAAACCCCCAAACAAACAAAGCAACAAACGAACCAACCAACCAACACACAAACAAATCAATAAACCAACAAATAAACAAACCAACAAACCAACAAACCAAAAAATAAATAAACAAACAAACGAACGAACGATAAACATACTGGGCACAGGTAGATGTTTGAGAGTGCATTGCGAGTGCATTGGCGACAACATTGTGGCTCATTTATTCGGTGGCTCTTCGCATCTTGTTTTTTTTTTTGTCCATTTGCTTTCGTTGCACCTGGATGGCGTTGTTTCTCGACAACAGGCCCAATTAAAAAAAAAAATTCAAACCACCTCTGGGTGTGCCGCTATTAATGTTCAAAATCGGGTTTTAATTGATGTAATCGTCATTGCGTGATTCATCAATTCAAACCAACAAACAAACTAATAAACAAACAAACAAACAAATCAACAAAACCATCACTTCCATTGTCGACATAATGAAGCGGACTCCGCTTTCTTTGCTGTTTGGATGGGTTTCCCCTTCACTCTTCAAAACATTTATTTTTCAATTCAGAATGCTCATACATTCTGTGAAACGAGAATGTGACGTAATTGTAATCCACCCAAAACTAAAACTGGCATAAGGAAACCACCAAGTTTCCAAAAAAGGGCGGCCTTTGAAAGTAGTGGCTACTTAGCTAGACAGATTTATGACAACAACATTCTTGTTGCATCTTTCTTTCTTTCTAAGACTGGTGGATACTCACACTTTAACTTTTAGTTTTTCTTTATCATGAAAACAACGTTATTGCTGCAGTATAGGCTGAAACGCACAAACTTACTAAAAACGTATTGATTTAAAATAATATTTATTGTATATGCCTCAGTAACCTCAGTAACCTCAGTAAAAATAACATTTTGTCTTGTACTTTCTAAACAATAAGAGACAGCTCCTTGGGGTTAAGATCATTGGAAAGCTGGTGAAAAACTTTCAAAATGGTGTATTCAAGCGTCAAAATCGGTCGACGAGAAGCATCTACAATTATCTTCAATGTGGTTTATTACCAATCTATCCGAAAACTATTCACAACGTCATAGTTCTATCGGGAAAACTAATCATAAAGAAAGAAACGATGACCTGCCAAAATAAAGTTTGCCTGAACAAACTATGACCTCGTTGTTGTTTGGCAGCTTGGGTCTTGGCTTTTGGCCCATTTTGTTACCTTCATTATAGTAATGTATGAGGGTGGCAGTCATACACTGGTGGGTTCAACTAAGGCATAGTAAGGACTAGGGAACTGCTGTGCTGTAGGCTAATACTTGAAAGACTTTATTCAGTGGCTTACAAGGCTTTATATAAGGAATGTTACATGACGTGAAGTCATGTGATACTAGTATGGCAATAACATGGTATGAATAGACTGCAAATTAACTATGAGAGTATATTAAGGCAAGCTGTGAAAAGGGTGACAATAGGAATTAAAGGGCTACCGTTGTGGTGCCTCCACCACAATTATTCCTCAACGACATGTCCGATTCGGGATTTTTTTTTTACAAACCATCTCTAGGTGTACCGCTGTCAATGTACAAAATCAGGTTTTAATTGATGCAGTGGTTATTGCGTGATGCGCTTACAAAGATCGCATCTGAGTGTATTCATAAAAGGAGCTCCACTCGACCTTCGGCCTCGCCTTCCTCCAATCATCTTCAATTCTTTTAACGACGTCACTGACGGCACACACAGCACGAAGAAAATTTCTCCATTGAGACTTCATTTCACCAACATGAAATCTCCATTTGTTAAATATTAACAAACTTGTTTAGAGATGATCTGTACTCCTCGGTAAAGGACAAGTTGGCCACTAAGTCAAAAATTGCACCTGAAAATTTAGTCACTCTCACTACCTCTGCGAGATCAGTCTCTCTGAAATCTTCTCTGGCAACAGCAGTTGAGTGTCAAATTCCGTAGAATACAAACCTAATCCAAGTTTGCTTGATCTTGTCAAACACTAAGGATGGACATATTCAATTACTGCCTAGTCACATCGAACCCTCTCAGATGGAAACCAATCCTTTTTGCTGTTGCGATCAACCCCATTGTCCAACCAGCCACTGCTGCCCAGTCATTGTTTGTTGATCACTTTGGCCTTCAATTTCAGGCTGTTCGTATGCAGACCTGCAAGCAGCAGCTGCAGCTGGCATCTAATAAGGTCTAGAACTGAGCAGTCAGTAATGGTTTTCGGTTTTCTCCGGACAAAACAGTGTGTGTCCACTATTGCCGTCAACGAACACTGCACCTGGATTCTTGCCTGCCCTTGGGACAGGTACAGATACCTGTGGTCGAGCAGAGACGTTTTCCTGGTCTAGTGTTCGATTCTAGGTTATCTTGGCTTCCACACCTGAGCCAACTTACAGGGAAGGGCTTCTGGGCCCTGAACATTCCACAGATTCTGTTGGTCACTTCATGCGGTGTGAATCGCACAGTCATTCTGCGCCTCTACCGTAGCAAGCTTTTTCTAGCTAACTTGATTATGCTGGCATGGTTTATTGTTCAACAGTGACTCGACCCTCTACATTTTGAACCCTATGCACCACGGTGGACTACATTTGGCCACTGAGGCATTTCGGACATCTCCAGTGGCCAGCCTCTGTGCTTGAAGCCTTTGGCAACTGACTGGGAGCGGCTTGCCATTCAGTATACTATAGGGCTGCTTGCTGTGCAATCCAGTCCTGCTTCGTCCATGGTGACAAGACTTGCGAGTTGGCAGTGGCGGGTGGGTAAAGGTAATTTCTGTGACAGGTTCCAGCAGTCCTGTCAGGTGATGGCCTTTCAAATGCCCCACGTCTCGAAGTTTGGGCCAGTGGCCCCTTGCTGTGTCCAAAAGGACTTTTCATCTGGCGGTCCTCCTAAAAATTTTCACTCTATCGGCAAGGTACTTGCAGGAGTTCCAGCAGCTGTGTGATCAGTACGTCGGATATTGGCGGGTACACACTAATAGGTCGAAGTCAGAGGTTTACGTGGCATGAGCTTGTGTGCATGAAGGGATGTCTGTTTCCCATCAACTTCCATTAGGGTATTCTGTGTTTTTGGTACAGCTTTTCGCACTTTGTTTGGTTATTGATTGGATTCTGGGCCTTCAGGGCACACATTTTATCATCTTCAGTGATTGCATGAGTACCCTGAAGTCCTTGCCAACATACAACCCTTGGAACCCCCTTTACTCAATGAATCCAACCTCTGCTTTCCCGCTTGCCTGGCCAGAGTAAAAGTATGAGTTTCTGCCGGATCCTGGGCCACATCAGGATAGCTGGGAATGAGCACACTGATGCTGCAATGAAAGGGCCCCTTTCTGGTTCCCTCAATAGGGAACTGTGCCTTGTTCCCTAGGACGCCTTTCCAGCGCTATGTCTGAGATTTGTCGCTCCTTGGCAAGCCTTGTATGACAAACCGCACATCAATAAGTTGCGGGCTAGGAAAGGCTCTGTCGAGGAATGGCACTCAGCTTGTCACTGTAGTCGGCGGGAACAGGTGGTGTTAGCTCATTTACATATTGGTCATACCAGCCATACTAATTGCCTCCTTCTGAGGAGTGTTATCCCGCCTAAATATCGTTGGTGTCGACAGCCACTGCGGCCTGTCATCTGCTTGTTGATTGTCACCATCTTGATGGTGTTCATTGCCGTTTCCATCCTGCGAGACATAGCGCGTCAATTGGAGAATAAGTCTGTTCTCCTGTCCGGGATATTCAAATGTTCACAGGAGGTACAGATGTGTGATAAGATCTATATTTGTTTAACATATCTGTAACGTGTGGCGCATTGGCAACCTGGGCCACTGCACTGTGACTGAAATTGGTGCTAACAATCTAGCTGTCGACGCGCCATTAAACCTCAACCCGCCACATCCCACTATCCCATATTAATGGACTCTTCAAATTCAAGATAGGCTACAATTAGGAAAAGACGAATAAAAAACTATCAGGAAGGTTAGTTTCTCTGGCAGGCTGCAAAAAGCATTACTGAGGATAAAAATCTATTCAGATTTAAGGCCCAGTAGTCATGTTGTGAGTGCCAATTAAGTGTCATTGAGTAATTTTACTTCCAATGAAACACGACAAGCTTCACATATATCCAAACTTAAGCCATTTCGTGAGTCTGGATATGGCCACTTTATTACAGGTGATTCACACGTAAGAAATATATACCTTCACTCATTTTTGTGTTCTATGACCTGGACGTTCCAAGGACTTATATCGAACAATCGAACAAAGAGTGCCAAGTTTTCTAAAAAACTGAAGTAAATCTAATTATTGCTTTATTCGTAGGAGCCAACGACATCCAAACTGATACACCAGTGGGCCTAGCCAAACGTCGTTTTAAGTCTGTGTATTGTATGAAATACGTTAGCCCACATTGTCATACGTTGTGGCCTTTAAACTTAGCTGCAGTGATCTACCTGGGGCAAATGGAGAAGCTGGCTTTTTTAAAAGAATAAATTTCAGTATCCTCCACGATAAATTGAATAATGTCAACTAGGAATCGTGTTTAGAAAAAATAGATAATATTAACTGTATCTGGGACTCATTTATAGATACCCTATCCAACTACGTTCTGGAATTAAGGGAACATATTATTAACAGAAAAGACAAAAGCAAATTACCAAGCGAAATCAAAATTTACTCTTCTCAAAAAGATGCTCTGGAAATGGCTGAAGGATGCTGGAAGTGATGCCAACAAAAAATTGTACAAAGAATCCAGTAACAAGGTAAAGCTACTGACTAAATCATACAAGATAGTTTGTGGACGAAAAATAATTCCAGACGGAACTATGAGTACCATCTTCAAATATGTTAGACAAAAAACTAATGTTTCTAACTGAATTCCTCCATTATATCTTGAAAACAAATTATTAATAATAATAATAATAAGCGATCCTTGAAACCTGTTATCCTTCGCAACCATCACATATCCCGTTAATTAAAACTGTTGACTTTAAAAAAGGGAAATGCAGCACAACCAATCAATTACCGCACAATCTCTTTCACCTGTGTCCCCTGCAGGATTCTTGAGCGGATTATTGGTTGCATCGATTTCGTGAAAGCATTCGACTCGGTAGTGCATTCAAAGCCTCTGAATAAACTTCAAAATGCTGACATTGAAGGTAAAATCCTTTCTTGCATTAGGGATTTTTAAAATCACAGGTCCCAGGCAGTTTCCGTGGGAAAATTTCTTTCTGACACTATGACAGTTACTAGTGGTGTACCTGCTGCTTCTTTTGTTATTCTTATCTCTGACCTATCAATATTTAATAGCAGTATTAAAATGCCTAAATGTGAAGAAGATATTAAAGTTCATAAATCAATAAAAACAATTGATGGCCATTATTCTCTTCAGTCTGCTCTCGTACGTGAGGAAGATGTCATGCTGGCAGCTTCCAATTGACTTTATGAAATGCCAAACCATCTCACTACGCAGAACAAATTTAACTTACAGATATTCGCTCAAAAACTACATACTAAAATCCGAACATTCAATAAAAGATCTTGATGTTTACCTGTCTTCAGATATAAATTCCTCAAACCACTGCACTCAGATTGTTTTTAAACCAAAAAAAAATCGCCCACATGATCAGACGCTGTTTCATATCAGGCGACGCGCCAACATTAGTACAGGCAGTCACTGTTTATGTACGACCCATTCTCAATATGCAAGTCAGACCGGTCCCCACGCCTAATTAAGGATGTTAAACTAGTTGAAGCTGTTCAAATATCGTTCACGAAATATCTCCGAGGTTGGCACATAGTTCCAAAGATTCAAGGCCAAAATGTTCTAATCGCTGCTAAACAGCGATTAGAACATCTTGGCCTTGAATCTTTGGAACTTATATGACTCCTGGCAGACCTATGTCTCACCTTTTCGATCTTACACGGGCTTGTTAGCATTGACCCGAAGCTTTTCTTCAACATCCGTGGAAATTAATATACTTGGGGTCATTCAGTTAAACTCACTGTAGCTGTAATGAAGAGGGACTGTACAAAATACTTTTTTCAAACCGAGTGGTGCAGCCGTGGAACTCCATTCCATCTCGGCTGGCGACGTCAGCCAATCACCATCAATTTATACGAGACCTAAAAAATGTAAACCTTTCTGTATTTTTAAAATGTGGAAACCCGAATGTGGTGCACGCTAAAACAGTGTTAAAATAACTGCAAGTAACCATTCCTTGAGTGAAGATGCTTTCCTAACATGTAAGTACACTGTGAAGCTCCTGTGAAGCATATTATTACGATCAAGAATTTATAGGGTTTGGAGGAGAATTTGTAACTCTAAAAAGTCCCTATTGAAACACGTTAGATCGGTCCCCATTAGTTCAGTCCGAGTTTTCAGAGGGCGCCACGTGTTCCAGCTGATAATTTTTACTCATTTTTCAGCCCAAATCTAAAGTAAACTAAATTACAACTAAGCTAGGCTAAATAATAATTAAAATCAAGCTAGTTTCGTTTAGTTTAGTTTAATTTTAGGCTGAAAACTGAATAGAAATACCCACATAAAACACGTGGCGCCCTCTATAAACTAAGACTGAACTAATACGGCTGTATCCAATGCTTTTCAGTAAGGGGTCTCAGTCACAAATTCTCCTTCCCAACCCTATAAATTCTTGTTACGATGTAATACATTACTGACAGCAGGAATAGACGAATCGGGCCTAACCACCGATTCTGTCGCCATTTGCAAAAGCTTTCAAGCTGTGTTTCAGGTTAAGGTTTTCACTTACTCTTTTTAGTTAGCACTGTCAGAACCAGAAGGCGTTTTAGCAATCATCGTCCTATCGAAAATAAATCAAATGCAAGTTAACCTGAAACCTACTCACATACTTAATTCAGCTACTCATTCTTTAATAGGCGATTAATTAAGCCTTTTTTAGCAGGATGAAGTACGCGTTGAGTAAGTTTTGATTCCTGTTTATCGTTTTGAACATTAAGAGTGATTATCACTTATTAAACGCACGCTTGGTAGAAAATTCCCAGAACTTACCAGAATAAGCGGGCTGTGATTGGGAGAAACTGTTTTTAATATGCAGTAGTTGTTCAGTCTGCAAAATCGTTGCATAAACAAGACTAACTAAAAAATTAACAATTTAGGGGTCTTGGTACAAGCTATATAGTTTCTCTGATTTCGGTCATAAACCACACGGTTCGTGTGCCCTATATTTATTATTCGAATGGTGTCAAATTCGCTTTTGATGATGTCACAATCGATGCTGGCATTCAGTGCCGCGCGCGCTGAGTGTGGCGGGGTTTGTGCATCCGTGTTATATTACGTGTACGTCCTATATGGGCTTTTAAAAACTTGCAATAAAAATGTTATATCATTTATTTTCTACGTCTGGATTTAAAAGCTTGTCAAACATTCTAACCATTGAAAGTTTATTTTATTTTTTTTTTAATTAGGTGCATTTCGTTTTTCTTACAAGGCTTACTAGTGATTAAAATTCAAACTGTAGGATATTTGTGTCTTAATTTGTGTACAATTAGGATATTTTATTTTAATTATGTAAGAAAAAAACAAAGAAAAATTGTTAAGTTAAGACGTGTTGTGCCCTGCCTTCAAGAGATTTTTTTTTTCAGAAGCCATGAGCAAAATTGTGTAAATACAAGACTAGTTCCAAAAATTAATGTTTACGCAATTCGTAGAGCTTAAAATATGTGCCTGGTAATGACCACAAAGGTATAAAAACAAACCTTGAATTTAATTTTCGACCCAATTGTGGGTCTTGGTCAGAATAAACCTTAAAAACATGACTAAAATCTCAGGAGCAACATCAGCTAGCTGATAACCAGCCCGTCGTATGGTTTTATACAACCTTTCACTGCATGGTAAATTTCGCAGATAAATCCTGTAAAACAAGGTAATTTTGTTCTTAACCCTAGACCCCCGAATCGAACGTAGTAGGGGATATACGGAAAAGGTAAAGTCTAAACGGTTTCCAGGGAACCCGAACACAGCCTGAGTTGTCAAGGGTTGGACTATGACCCAATAGGACTCAATCCCACAAGTGACCATGACCTAAGGGACATGGGCGCAAAGGCATATCTGCAACGTAGTCCAAGGCCTTAACATAATACCGATTTCATATAACACGGAGCGACTATACGAATAGTTTAAACAAATTATCTGCAACTGTCTACTAATAAATAGCCACCTTTCTGTAAAGTATGTTTGTTATGCTCTGATTGTTTTTAATTTAGAACTTTGCAATGCAAATAAAAATTAAGATTATGATGCTTAAGATTAAAATTATTTAAGATTGACATTGTAGCTAATGAATGAAACCATTTTTGCAAAAAAAGATTTGGTTTAGGCCTAGTTATACACAATGTCTCATTCATTCTCGAACTCTCTTCTGATAGCAACGTTTGTATTCTTAAAATTTCGTCGTTTATTCTCAACATTAACTAGCTATTATAATTTTTCAATTATTCCAGACGTAAGCAGTAACTATTTTGCGGAATAAAAATGAGATTTATCACTTTCGCCATCTTGCTGGTACAGGGGTTCATTGAATCCGTTGGACAGTCTGATGATCAATCAAGTAAGTACATTTTGGTGTATAACTAGCAAGTGTATCCCTCTTTCAAACTTCCAACACGTGAGTCATTAATTTTTAATTTGTCACCACACACCTTTTTTTAGTCTTCTGTGCAGCCGAAATGGCTGGGAAGACTTTGACTTTGGAAGGCAATCACTTTGTCCGCCCGTCCGTCTCTTTTTTCAGTGATAGTCAAGTGAACTTTAAAAAACACGGCAAATTAAAACATCGTTGCTTCCTTATAGCTAACAGGCTTTGTCGTAACTCAATGAAATAATAACATTTGTTCGTCGCATTTAACAACTACAGGAAGACATGCAACCGTAAAAAAACAAGATCTCGTTAACGACATACTTAGCTTCTTTAAAAAAAAACTTTCAACCCCGTGTTGCATAAATGAATAGGCCTACTATTCTCCGATAGCTTACAAAATTAAGACGGCAGGTAAAAAACATTTGGCTTAAAAGTTGAAAATTAGCCTAAAGCAACGTGATGTCTCGATACCGTGTTGCATAAATGGATAGGTCTACCCTCGAAACCAATTCTCCGTTAACTGCTACTTACGAAATTAAAACGGCACGTAAAGATTAGGCCTAAAAGCTGACAATTACGCGTAAAATCTAAAACTAGGCCTAAAAGCTAACACATTTTTAAAGGGCAATTGTGGTGGTTACTACTTTTATGTTATATAATGGTGATCATGAAAAAAATTATACAAATACAAGATTAGTTCTTAAATTTATTTTTTAGGTAGTTCGAAGTGGTTAAAATAGGTGCCTCTTAACTGGCAATTTTCGTTTAAAAAATGCCGGAAGTTGCAGAAGTGTATACAGAAAATCGGTTGTGACTAGGCAGTCACTACGGCCGCTTGTTTTTAACACAACAGTTCTTTCTTGCTCGCCGAACGCCCTTTGTTGCTCAGATAAAGTATTTTTACGAAGCTAAAAATTTAAATTTTAAGATTATTCCTAACTTGTATAGAAGTTAGGAATAATCTTAAAATTTCAATTTGGTAATCGTAGTTATACATATATCAGTTAGACGATGGCGTTCGGCAACAATAAGGTAAAACTTTCGCTGTTCGCCACTCAGGCAATAACGCGAAAGTCTTACCACATTGTTGCCGAACGCCATCGTCGAACATATTTATACAACGACGAGTTGAATCTTTAGTGAATGACTCATTGTTGCAATAAAGCGACAGTGTTATCGCATTATTGCCGAACTATCTTCGAACATATTCGTACAACAACGATTTGCATTGTTACTGACCGACCCGTTGTTGTGATAGTATAAAACGAGCCATTGTTGGCGGGGATGTTCTTTGCTCCAACTCCGTTTTTAAAACTCAATAACTGCAATAAATGTCTGATGTGTTTAATTTAACCAGTTTTAACTCTTTCCTTCGGGTCTTTCTTCAGCTGCAATAAATGTATTACTTTGGAAATATTGATACGTAAACATTGATACATAAACATTGATTGCGGTGGTACATTTACTATAATAAGTAAGGCCCAAAGGCCTTCGTTTTCTTACTAGTGGTAAGACAATGGTTTCATTGTTGTAGCTGTGTGTCTTCATGATATAAATCCACTGCTTCAACAATGGTCCAACAATGAAAGAGTTGTACAAAACTGATTCAGTAGCGTGGTTATAATGAATAGCAACGACACGTCTACCATAGATTAGAAAGTTAACTAGATATGCCGTCTCACTTCTTCCCGTTCTACGCGGACCTCTAACGGTAGTTGCGGCTACTAATACCTCTGACAATGCTTTGCCTTCGAAGCAGAACGATGGCAAAGCATTATTAGTAGCCGCAACTACCGCTAGAGGTCCGCGTAGGACGGGAAGAAGTGAGACGGTACATCTAGTTAACTTTCTAATCTATGCTTCTACCTCAGATAATGCTTTGCGCTCTAAAGGCGCATTGTCGATGGTCTCGTAACGCAATTTATCGAATTTTAGCTTTTGCATAGTTATTGCTAAATTCAATGGTTGATTATTCTCCCTTTTACGTAGCATTGGATATCGAACTGTTTATATAATAGGTAACCATGGCAACAAAGGTACGGAGATACTATTCTCATGACCAGAGATACAACGTTTGATGTATTTGGCATGATGTTGCGATTTATGTAAATTCGTCGTAATTCATGCATTTGAGAGTTTGCTTTCGATGATATGAATAATGTTTACGATTCGTCAAATCGAAAAAGAGCGCCGAGTTGAAACTTCAATTCTCGGTGCGGTACGTGATGTTTTCTACGTGATATTTTCGATAACCTTTTGTTCTATAATGTTTGAACTACCGAGAAATTACGACATGTTGAAGCAACGTGAGAAATATCCATCGCTCGTTCAGCTAGTACATTTTTTTACTCAGAGAGGGCACTTGGCGAACAAACCAGCTGTAAAAAAAAACGGTGGCTTAGCAAGTTACTTACTAATAAAACTTGGAAGATGCAGTATTCTTATACTGTTAGCCTCAAGTTTCCTTATTTTTAAAATAATTTCTTTGTATATCTTTAAGGGGAAAAGGCTAAGCCATCCCCTTTAACATCCCTTTAAAAGGGATAAGCCATCCCCTTTAACATCCCTTTAAAAGGCTAAGCCATCCCCCCCCCCCCCTCCACCCAATCAACTAGACACACAAGGAAAAAAATGCAGTTAATAGACTGTAATACTCCGTTTAGTTTTATTTCATTAAATCATACCCAAGAATTCTGAAAAGGGGGAGGGGGTGATGGTAAAACTATTGGGAAGCTAATTGTTATTTTTAATTATATTGAATTGTAATGCAAGCTTCTCCATTAATTAGTTTTACTCAGAAACAATTTTTTTTAGTGTTGCGTTTATGAAATTTAATGAAAAGCACTGTGGGAAAGGTTTTGAAACTTTCTTGTACTTGGGTTAAATGTGAGACGTGTGTTGTAGGTAAGCATATACTGACAAACGTCCTTTTTATAATTTTTTAAAGCACTTAACAGTAACTTAAGATGTTAACATTAACAAACTTGAAAGTAAGGATTGTAGTTTTTTTTATTTTTTAAACATCAAAAGTTAATTTGCATATGCAAACTTGCAAACTGAAGCAAGTACTGGCAACTTTATTTCTGTGAACTCCTATTTCTCCCCTCAATGGATACTACATATGCCTAGAGCCAACAGCTTCATATGGCCGCCATTTTGTTTCATTTGAGATGAAGTTTGTGTTACTAAAATGGGCTCACCCAATAAAAATGAAGGACAATTTTCAACTTCGTAAGTGGTCAACATGACATTTGCTGGCCCTCATTGCCTGCCTAAGATCATGTGGCCTGTGGACGCCATTTTCGGTCTGCAAAACTACAATGTTAAGAGACCAATTTTCCAAGGGGAGGAAGATGTGTGTGCGGGCACTTGTGCATATAATTATCATATCAAAAACCAAAACTGGTAAAAGGGGCCGCCAAGTTCCGAATGGTTCGGCCCTTCAAAGGAGTGATATCAACAAACCTAAACATTTGCCAAGTTAACGTCCAAAGTATTGTTCGGTGCGATTAAGTTGGCGAATGTTTTAGTGTGTTAATATCACTCCTTTGAAGGGCCGAACCATTCGGAACTTGGCAGCCCCTTTTACCAGTTTTGGTTTTTGATATATCGGTCCTTTTTTTTTTAATTGTGTATTAGACTCAACTCCACTACCGTGCAGATGTGTAATAAAGTGGCATGTCCACAAGAAATTGTTTTTCCACAATTTGATACTACCTTTTGCCTATAGGCCGAACCATTCTCAACTTGGTCACCTCTTTATAGGTTTTTGGTTTGATTTTAATTTTGTTGTAATTTGTTTTATTTCGTTAGTTTTGGTGTTTTGATATCACTCCTTTGAAGGGCCAAACCACTCACAACTTGGTTGCCTCTTCATCAGTTTTTGGCTTTGTTTATTTTGCTTTGTTTTTAGAGTTGGTTTATTTTTCGTGAACTGGACGTGAATACAATTTCTTTGGCAACGTTGTTTAGATTTATCGTGCTACACTATAGTGTGTGTTTAGGCATGCACGTCAGTATACACGTTGTCATTGTCCGAAATTTGACCGTCCAATGAGAGACGATGTCGACAAAACTAACAATGGTTATAACAATATTTTCGTACTTACGCGCCATCCCACGCTATCCTCGTTACATCCCTAGGCTCCAAACCATAAAAGGTACGCAGTTCGTATCGTACTGCAGCCATTAGTCCAATTTCTTAGCTGGAAGCCTTCCCGTTATCTCGGTATCGATGAATAATCACCCTATGGAAATTAACATGGGATGAGCGGACTAGAATTAGCTAGCTAGCTAATTACACATTTTTAACGTTATTGAGGGTCAGATTTTGCATTGAAAGCAGCTTAGCTGGCATTCTTACACGAGTTAATTTTTGTCAGGTGGGTCATAGCTCTTAATTTCAACACAATTTAAGCTTTTGTACCGCATTTTATTTTTCCCCAAGTACCTGAAATGTCCCCAACTATGCTTCAAGATATAAGACATTGACGCTATGGCGTCGCGCTACAATGGTTTACAACCTCGACAATTGAATTGATGTGATGTTTGTTGTGATGATTGTTACCTAACTAGGTGCGACACACTAGCGTGTGTCTAGATTTTTCGTTGTTGCCTGCAAAGTGATTAGTTTAAACCACGCAGTTGCTTCGTTAACCACTGAAAGTGTTGCTTAGCCACAGCAGGAATGCATGCATGTAAGTGTTAGAAAGTAAATTTACCACAGAATTTATTTTATTTTATGAAGTGTTGGAAAGGAGATTTAGACAGAATTGTTCATCTTGTAGTATCAAAATTTATCATTGTGCAATCCAGATACATGTTGCACAGTGGTATAAGTAATAGATATCCGTTAAGTAGACCCGGTTATCCAGAAATAATTGATCGTCTGCGAGAAAGGGAACAGTCCAAAGATCGAGGGGTGGCGAAATCGAACGAGCGCGTCCGCGCGAGTTCGATTTTGCTACCCCTCGATCTTTGGACTGTTCCCTTTCGAGTAGACGAGCAATTATTTCTGGATATCCGGGTCTACTTCACGGATGTTATGTTTTAATGCTAAGGTGTGACGTCGAGCCAACATATCTAGTTATTTGAGATTAAAAAAAAATTTATTTGAAAATTTTATTTGTGAATCATGACGTAAATTCCTGAACTCAAACTTCCGGTTTAAACTTCCTGTCTGCGAAAGTCTCACGTACGCGAGGACGTCATCCAGTCCCAGTCACCGACGTTTGTGTTTAAGGTAAACCCGTATTTTTTTTACTTTATTAGTTTAAATAAGATATAGCGTATAAAATGCGCTATTCGCTTGAGTCTCGTAGGTTTTTAGGTGTGTTAAGAAAGTGTCAGTAGGTTAGTTTTCGTACCGTCGGAACGAAAGGTTTTCGGGTCCGGCTTGGACGATTCCTTCATGGATGGGGGTGGGGAGGGGGCTAGCATCGTGAGCGGCTATTTTTTTCCGTGTTAGTGCGGAAAATGTCGCCAGGTTACAAATGTGCTGTTCGCTTGAGTATCGTTTTTTTAGGTGTATTTAGGTGTGTTCATAAGTGTCGGTAGCCTAGTTTTAGTACTGTCGGAGCCAAAGGTTGGCAGATTGGGCCATATCTCCATGGGTGGGGTCCTAGCATAGTAGCTACCCGAGGTTTTATTTTTTCTTGTTAGTACGATAAATATCGCAGGTTGCAAATGTGCTTATTTATGTTCGTTGCAATGGGGTGTGCTGGTTGAATTTGTGTTGTGTACGGTAGTTTTGCAAAGTATGTCACATGGTAGAGCAGTGGTTGTGTAGATCGCGGAAAAAGTGTTAGATTATCGAAAAAGTGTGTGTTATCAAAATTAACCCACGGTGAGGTGTGTGGGTTTTCAGATTAACCGTATATAACGGCTATACTTTTAGCATTGGGGTATGTTGGCGTGACGTCACCACCGTGCATTAAAAAATAATACAGGGTGTCTTACTGATAAGACCCCAGTATTCCATGAATACTAAAATTGCTTTGAAAACTCTTTAAGTGTATAAATGGGCCTAACCCGTTTTGCTATCTTTTCTCGACTTACAGTAACAAATAAATAATATCCTACTAACATTGTGTACATTGCCCAGAAACAACTACTAACTTTGTAGGGTTAGAAGAAGTAAGGGGGAATGTAGGTGGCCCCATTTACCTGCCTCTCCCCCCTCCCCCCCCCCATCTAGAAACAACACCCAACATTGTTAAAAAAAATAAAGGTTTTATTTTTTATTTCATGGTAACTTCCAACTGAAAACCCTACGGATATCTTTCCAGGGTCATTTTTTAACAGAATCAAGGTAGTAAGGTAGTGTGGTAAGGTTAAATATGCATAGTCATATCTAACCGTAAAACTTCGACAGATGTAAGTGATGGGGGATTACAAATGCGTAAAAACAAGGTTTTGCTATGTCGTCTTTACTTAATTAGATCGCAGGTGTCTAGATATTATTGCCTAAAATTGGCTAATAATATACGCAGTTTAGTTGAAATAGGGATAGTGCAAATGCTTCTCCCCCACCCTCCTGGAAATCTACTACCAACATTGTGAGGGATAGTGGACCTCACCTACGTTAAATATGCTTTTGATTTCCATCAAAAACAATTTTTCAAAGCTTTTTACGCAAAATGAAATTTTTTTTAGTTTTTTTTGGGGGGCCTTCCGCCCCCCCGGC
Source organism: Lithobius niger (assembly GCA_023313725.1). Lineage (NCBI taxonomy): Eukaryota > Metazoa > Arthropoda > Chilopoda > Lithobiomorpha > Lithobiidae > Lithobius > Lithobius niger. Next base: position 73,960 of record JAHWFP010168197.1, on the reverse strand, counting down.
CCGGGGGAAGCAGAGGGTATGACCCTGCTACCATAGCTATTTGTTTTCAGTTACCCTTCATGTGAATCCATGCTATCTTTCGTGGTTTCTACACAAAGTTTGGACTTAATATTTTTTCATAGGATTTCCTTCTGACTGAATAAAAGACGATTTTTAGATTTTTTTTTGACAAGAGCGTATTACTAGTACAGGTAAAATTCTGGCATGAAATAACAGAGGACGCAATGGTGAACTTGGTCGTATTTTTACATTTTTTCTTTCGTTTACTGTTTAAAGCCAAAAAATTGCTGAATAGCAGAAAAGGCCCAATTTCGACTAAATCTTGGTGAAGTTTGTATGCCCGTATGTACACTAATTCTTTTTTTATTTTGACAAAAACGCATTATTATAGAAAACTGTTTTCGCAGTCAGTAAGTGTGTTGCCTTAACTTAATTAAACAGTTGTTACAAATTTAGAATTGAATTCTATTGCCACGAAAAATGGTGCCTAAACAGCTGTCAATGTTATTTCATTGGGATATTTTCCTCCTATTTTAGTCAACACACTGCCCACCAGATTGCACCACGAACCAATGCAAGTAATGTGAGGCAAATATCTGTTGTTGAAAAGTTGGAAATTTAGTATGGGTGATGGATGCACATAAACGGTAACTGGGTAAAATAGCTATGGTTTCGAGTTCAAAACCCCTCCTGAGGGGGGATGGGTGAAGGCCATCCCTCCCCCCTCCCCCCCTTCCGAAAATGGTTTTTTGACTGCAAGTCCTTGTAGCCCTTGCAAATTAGGTTAGACGTAGAACAAAAATATGTAAAACTGAAATTTTGGACAGTGACCCTATTGACGCACTAGGAATAACATACTACCTGGACTTCTAGTAGGAGGGGGGGGGTGGAAGTTTTTTTGGCAATATCTCCTCAACCGCTAGAAAAAGTGAAAGCACGTGTGTTACAAATATGTTCAACATACAATTTGGGACAAGAAAGGTCCTTTAAATGAATTACGTAAAAGCAATTCTTGACCGTCAAAATCGTATTTTAAGTATATTATGTTAAATTTGCATGCGCACAACTAATATTAATAAATTATTATAGCGATTTTTGATTTAAAACTAAGCTCTCTAATAGCTCAAAGTAGACATGCTTAGGCTCGTTGAAAAGGTGGCGATGTATTCCAGACATCCATCCTAATTGAAATTCGTTAATCCAGTTAAGGACCGTCCTAGACCCATTTAAAGATGTCATTGTAATGGGTTTTTGGCAAAAGCGTGTGGTGATTTTCGATTTAAAAGTGCTCTTGCAAGCCCTCTAATGGCCCAAAGTGGACGTGCTTAGGCTCGTTGGAAAGGTGGCGATATATTCTTTCCATCCACCCTAATAAAAACTCGTTAATCCAATAAGGTACTGTCGCACACCCGTTTAACGGTGACATTGTAAAGGGTTTGTGGCGAAAGCGGGTGGTCATTTTCGACTTTGAATTGGTTGACAAACAGTGCACGCTTAATTAACAATTAGGATGGATGGAAAGAATACATCGCTACTTTTCCAACGAGCCTAAGCACGTCCACTTCGGGCTATTAGGGAGCTCACGAGAGCACTTTTGAATCGAAATCACTACGCGCTTTCATTGGGGGGATGCATGAACATATTCGTAAACCAATAAAAAAGTGAAAACACTTGTGTTAAAGGGTTACAACCAAAGAACCGTTTTAGGGACCATTTTGCACCCCCTCCCCCACCTTTGAAATCCAGGAAGCCTGCATTTTCCTTGCCGGGCCGGGTATTTTGGTTTGTTGCACCTAGTGGTCAATAGGGTTACTGTACAAAATTTCAGCTTTACTTATTTTTATTCTAGATTTCATGCAATTTTGGGCTTACTTGCCTAGGATATTAACCGTTAGCAAATCAAAAGCGTAATGTGAAACAAAAACGTTCATCACAATTCTGGACATGAATAATAACACATCTTTTATGTAAAAGCAACCATAGAACCCAAAAATTGTATTTCAAGTATATCGCCCTTAAATCACATGAAAGCTCTTTTTTTTTTTTAATTTACTCAATGTTATTTCAATGGTATATTTTCCTCGTATTTTAGTTAATACACTTCCCATCAGATTGCACCATGCACCAGAAAGTAAGGCAAATTTCTGGTGTTGCCAAAATGGTCATTCCACTGCATCTCAAACTGTGTGAAGCAAGTGGATGACATTTGCAGTTTATATCAAGGTCATTCCACTGTCAGCTTTGGAATGCCTCACAAACCATATGAAGGCTAGTGGATGACCTTTGCAGGTAACATCAAGGCCATTCCACTGCCAGTGCTGGCAATATGACTCACAAACCATATGAAGGCTAGTGGATGACCTTTGCAGGTGACATCAAGGCCATTCCACTGCCAGTGCTGTCAATATGACTCACAAACCATATGAAGGCTAGTGGATGACCTTTGCAGGTGACATCAAGGTCATTCTATATCAGGCTTTGAAAATAAGCCTTACAAACCGTGTGAAGGCAAATGGATGATGTTTGCAGATGATATCAAAAGGTCATTCCACTGCTAGCAAGATTTTCCTCTGCCTAATTAAGTCATGACTATGACTAGCCATCATTATGGATTCGAGAATTCCTTATTACGGCCTTGGAGAAACGGCTAAGATGTACGAATGTCGGGGTTGGGATCTGGAGTTCGTTGGTTTGCTTCCCGGTCACGTCATCTTAATGAAATATATATTTACAATAAATGGTTTTTGTTTCTTACCTATTTTTAGGGTATGATTTTTGCTGTTGTGCTGCTGTATTTCTTTTACTAAAACATTATTTGTATAAGTTTATTTTTCTGTCATAGCACAAAAAAAAATTTAATGTCTGTTTGTACTATTAAAAAAAAGCAGAAGCCCTCTATTTAGGCTATGCATAACTTTAAGTTAGAAGAAACCCTTCTTGAGTTGAACCATGGCCTCAGGCTACAAATAGTTGGGGGTCAATTGCTTCGTCCTGTGGCCTTACAAGCTTATCTGGATTTACATCCACCCCAATCTTAGAGAGTCGTGTTCTACCTATTACTTCAGAAAGTCAAGCTACGGCAAAGCTTAAAATTCTTTTCGTGCGTTCTTCTTTGATCTTGTTTTTATTTTTTAAATAGACCTACTACGTTGCTACGTTTTTGTCTGTTTTCAGAACTTTTGGGTTTCGACACGAGTGAAGACAGTTTTTCCATTTCATCCTTTAAATGCTCTTTTGACTTTTTTCTATCCAATTTATTTTAATGTTGGGTGTTTTAATTTCATGCTTGATAATTTCATGCTTGATAATTTGATTATTTCATGCTTGAAAATATCAGCACCAAAGAGTTAGATTTAGTTTATGCTAGTACCTACGGATTTATGTTTCAATGAATATGTCTAATGGTGCTTTTTACTTTGCTAGCCTATCGTTAGTATAGGGCGTACTTGCGCGAAGATCTCGTAACGCATTTTCGGAGGCGGAAGGTTTATTGCCAGGCTACTGAGGTGGCCAAAGACCTTGGAATAGTAGTAGTATAGTATAGTAGTATAGTGCCTGGAGGTGGCAACAGTGTCGTTGCCCGTCCAGGGTCGTAGCTGGGGGTCCGGGGGAATGGGGGTGGGGGGTCACAACTGCCCTTCCAAAAGCTTTCGAAGGAGCGTAAAACGAAACTGGGGATGACGTAAATAAGTGTGAGGTTTGCAGGAAAATGTTAATTTTTTTGGAAGGTCTATATTTTATTGATACCATACTGGGTTACACACAGTTGTATTTCTCAGTAGTACTGCTTTATTTATTTTTTATTTTTTTACTTATCCTCTTCCTCCCGTGAAAGAAACGGTCACATTGCTTGCTGTTTTGGCAGACAACAATGAACTAAAGCAGAACAACGAAGACACTGCAAACGATTTCAAAGGAAATAGGGGAAAAAGACACAAAATCAAACCTGTTATTACCCGATTTTTATGTGGGTTGACGTGAGGAATACGTTACACATTATGTAGAGGGGAAATGTACGTACAATTTGTGGCTACGTGCTATTATACACTGACTTTTAAGCCAAAGAACTGATAAAAATATTGAAACTTCCTCAAATTGTATATCATTCTGCAGGTATGAAACCGATCACGAAGACGTCGTACGGTCGTACTTGTCTTAAATAAATCGATGCTGCAATACAAATGTTATTGGACTTCGTACCTGACCCTAAAGACGAATATCTCTGTATGCGTCGTTGCCTTGGTTACCTCGTTATTAATACTTCTACGAGAAAACGCTTCTCAAAAGACGAAAAGTAAACAACCCCCTCTCCCCACGACCCCATACGCGCGGGGGGGGGGGGGGCCGGTTTGTAAGGCTGAATTCCGACTGAAACCCCACGTTTTTTTCGATAAACTTGAGTAAATTTTTCTTTAAATACTGTTGTTTACCCACCTTTAATCATAGTTTCCTTTCCTCCCCCTCTCCCTTATTTTCGGCTCTGAAGTTAATTTAGAATTCACTAAGTAAAAGCAGAAATTAGAACCTAAGCAGAGATATCGCATTTTGTCTAAACCTAGCCTGTACGTCAAGTTGGTGGTGCTTCTGACGTCATATTGTGGAAAACGTTATCTTCCGTTCCGCCAAGAATGCGTGAAATACGACCGAATGTTAGCAAATATAAACGAGGCTTTAAGAAACGTTTATTTCCATTGTTTTCAATTCTTTTCATATTTTTGAACACTGTAATACATTCTCCTTTAATAGTCTGTTCCCGCTTATTTAAGCGAGGTGAGTTGAACGTGGTTAGTTGATTAGGAGAGCTGCAATGCAAAAGCCAGATTCCATGCTAGAATAGCTAAAATTAGCTAAAGTTTCGACGTTGCCTGGAACTAATTCAGAAAGAGATGAAACTTGGTAGATATGTTCTGAATACCATTGTAAACTTTCCCCTAAAATTCCCCACGTTTCCCACTTGAGCTCCCGCCGCCATCTTGGAAAATGGCGGCCGATTTTGCATTTTTTGACTGTATCGTCGAATCTATGCATTTTATGAAAGGAAGATGTATATACTGTATTAAGAAACTTTCTAACACATCTTCCTTTAAAAAAATGTATAGATTTTTCTATACAATGCAATCTAAAATGGAAAATGAAAATCGTTTTTGCGTTTTTTGACCGTATAGCCGAATCTATACATTTTTTAAAATGAAGATGTGTTAGAAAGTTGCTTAATACAGTATATTACCCAACTTTGTAACACATATTCCCTTCAAAAAATGCATAAATTCCGCTACACAGTGCAATAAAAAATGAACAATGGCAGCCTTTTTTTTGCGTTTTTTGACCGTATAGCCGAATCTATGCATTTTTTTTAAAAGAAGATATGTTACAAAGTTGCTTAATGCACAGTATTAAGCAATTTTCTAACACATCTTCCTTTTTAAAAATGTATAGATTCGTTTATACAATACAATCTAAAATGGAAAATGGCGGTCATTTTTGCGTTTTTTCCCCATATAACCAAATCTATGCATTTTTTAAAAGGAAGATGTGTTAGAAAGTTGCTTAATACAGTGCATTACGCAACTTTGTAACACATCTTCCTTTCAACAAATGCACAGATTCGGCTATACAGTGAAAAAACGCAATATGGCCACCATTTTCCTTTTTAGATTGCATTGTATAGACGAATCTATACATTTTTTAAAAAGAAGATGTGTTATAAAGTTGCTTAATACAGTGTATTAAGTAACTTTGTAACACATCGTCTTTTCAAAAAATGCATAGATTCGGCTATACGATCAAAAAATGCAAAAAAACTGCCGCCATTTTTCATTTTTTATTGCAATGTATAGCCGAATCTATGCATTTTTTGAAAGGCATACGTGTTACAAAGTTGTGTAATATAGTGTATTAAACAACTTTGTAACATATCTTCCTTTCAAAATTTGCATAGATTCGACGATACCCTCAAAAAACGTGAAAACGGCCGCCATTTTCCAAGATGGCGGCGGGAGCTCAAGTGGGAAAGTTGGGGAATTTTAGGGGAAAGTTTACAATGGTATTCGGAACATATCTACCCAGTTTCATTTCCTTCTGAATTAGTTCCAGGCAAAATGCTAATACTACTGGACTAGAAGTTGTCTGATAATTTATGAGTTGAGAGGTGTCTTCACTGTCCTACGGCTGGCATACACACCGCTAGAAAGCTGTCCCGAGACAAAAGAGAGACTTGATCTCTTGATTGTATTTTGTGTCTGCAATCGCTGTGCGCTAGCAACAGTCGAAGTTGACAGCGAAACCGATTCGACTGGTCAAAAGTCCGTTGCTGTCATTCCTATTGTTTGAAGGTTAATTAGAATACATCCCCTTTCTCCCACAAGGTATACAGCTGCGTACACCGAGCTCTTGGTGTAGACAGCCACGATCATCCGACTAGCAGATGTTCGTCGCTGTCAACACTGGCTGTTGCTAGCCGTACAGAACTGCTGGTACATGTAGAATGAAGATGTCAGCGAGGAAGGGATTAAGACACCCTTCTTTCGTTGGGGACTGCTGTGTACATTGATGTGTACACCCGTACGGTGGCGTGTACACCGGCTGACCGGATTTGCATTCAGGTCTAGGGTAGAGGAGAAAGAAGTAAGCGCCATACAGAATTTTAGGTGAGGCAGCAGGGTTAACAGGGTCAAAGGGGTTGGCTGGGGAAGGAAATCTGGTTGAAATGAGCGGGTATATATGCAAACGAAGGTCTCCGTTTCCAAGTTAGACAAGGGGTGTACCATAACTAGAGATGGCAATGCGGATTCAGCGTAGTTTCGCGTATGCTTGGGTTAGTTACAACAGGATGTGTAGTTTGTATCTGGTAAAAGCTGGCGAATATGAAATTTTACGTTGCCTGAATGCACACCTAGAATTTTTTAAGCTGTTGTTTTTCTTTTTGTTTACTTTTAGACACTGGCCGCAGCGATACAGGACACCAGACGAAGTTCAATGTGTCGTTCCAGCTGGACAAGAATATTTTGAAGACTTTTAACATTTCTAATTCATGTGCGGGCGATTTGGAATATTTAATGAAGCATCACAGCAGTTTCGTGAAACAAGGTAAGTTAAGTAATTACAATACGTATATGAAGATTTGATGGATGCACCTTCTGTTAGGCTGCATTTATTTTATGCAATATCGCATTTGAAATTGTAAACAATTAAAAATTTCAACACGGCGTCGGTTTTGCTTTACCGACTTGTAAGGAAACTGTAAATAATGGGAGTTGACACGTGATCAGTAGATTGCTTCTTTGGTGTATGAATTCATTATGTTAAAGCCACGAATTGCTACAAGTGCAAGCATTAATTTAAAATTTAGATAGCTATCTCAGCAATACTGCTATCGTTTTATGGCTGTTAGACTGCGTTGTTTGGCCCGGCACAAATTAGTGGACCTCGGGCATTCTTGCGTTCTGTGATTTTCCTTACTTTTTTGGGAAAATAAATCTGACTCTGCCTGTTATTCAGTGACGAAAATTCATCTTGTTGATTGCATTTCTTATTCTCCATAAACCCTGTAATTTACCCTTTAATGGAAGTAATCTATAAACATTTTGACGCCATAATCTAACATTATAAAGCAAACATTCAAGACAATAGAAGGTGATTAGGTGATTGTTTGTTTGTTTTTGCTTTTAGGGAGCACGAGTCCAAACTGTGTTATTTGCCCCACGCAAGACAATTAGGTTGTTTGTATTCAGAGAACACGAACCCAAACTACGTTATCTGCCCCACGACGATGAAAGGGACAATTTAGCTGGAGAATTCCAAGTGGAAAACCCAGGATTTTGACATGCCACAATCGACATGAGAACGAGGCACCACACGGACAAGGCCAAGTACCGCAACAACTGAATAATGAAACAATGGAAATGGGCAAACGTATTAATTCTTTTGCCATGTTGTTGCCTCGACTAACAATTTACTACGCGCGGTTATCTCAGCTGCAAGACTTAAATGACGTCATGCAAGAAGGATAGGTTTTTTCCGCACACAGTACGGATCGCTCACACCGAAGCGACTGGGATAGACTGGGAGTGGGGATGAAGCGGTGGATGCAGAATTTTCGTGCATTTGGCAGTGCGATGTTAGCCCGGCTCTAGACATTCTAATGCGATAACTAAAGAGAATAGGAGGGAGGAGGGGTACAGTGCGTGCGTTACTATTTAGCCTATGATTACGGATTAACTGAACCTAAATGGTAATTTTTTTTTATTTTGGGGATAGAGACCAAACCAAATATTTCCAAATGTTGCATAAGGAGGAGGGAGAAGGAGAGGAACAGTATTTAATTCAACTACCCATCCAAATTCAAGTACGTGTTGCAAAGGGGAGAAAGGGAAGCTGAGGATGGGTAGGAGGTCGGGAAAGGAAAGAAGAGGGGAGGGCTCGGAACGGATGGGGGAATAAAGAAGGGGAGAGCGAGGATTGGAGGATAGGGGGATTATTAGGTGAAGAAAAATTGTGAACATGCAAAATTACCCTTCAAACCAAACACTGGACGAAAACCGCGAAATGAAACCCTGCGCTAAACAAAACCCCGGGCGAATCCGGATGCAACTGCCAGTGATTCATGAATCGTTTGTTGAAACGCCAGCAATTTTGATGAAAGTACGGGTGTGCATTCGTTACAACAATTCGTTTTGTCATTGTTGCCAGCCCGGCTGATTCATTAATTGTAGAATATATGATCGATATACTAGCATTCGTACCCGGCTTCGCCCGGGGTTTGTTTTGCTTTGGCTTGAGCGATCTGTACCGTGCTAAAAATAACTGTCCTTCGTTCATAACGTCATTTAAGATTTACCTCTGTGATGACCACGCAGAGCACATTGTTATGCGAGGCAATAATGTGCCAATTTCAACTTTTCAATGCAACAACATAGGCTACCAGTTTTATCTTCTGGCCAAAGAAATGACACGTTGACCCGTTTTCATTGTAGGGGTGGCTGTTGTGTTTGTTTTCCTTTGGAGGTTGTCGTGTTTTTGCTATGCGACTTTGCCTTAAAATGTAGATCTAGATGTATACTGCTCGCATTATTTCTAGTGTGGCTTCGCCCTGAGTATTGTTTTTCCCGTTGTTGTTTCCCAGTATTTGGTGGGTGTGGCCTAAACGGTGAACGTGACAGGCAATTTCGCTTGTTGGAGTACTCCCCTTTTCCTCCCATCCTGTACGTGCCGTTTCCCTTGCTCCTTTCCTCCTATCCTACCAAAAAACAAATACCTTGTATGGTTCACTTAATGCGTAATCCTATGCTTAATGGTAACAGACATACTGCCCCCCCCCCCCTATACCCCAGCCACCCTTTCAAACTCTTTTTCTTTCTTCTAAAGAGCATGGATAACGTACGCACTGCCCCACACACGGGCAATTTCCGTTCAGGCCCTCCTCCCCACTCCGAGTTGATCAATTTGGCTTAAGCAATCCGTACCGTGTGAAAAGTAACTTCTTCGTGCATGACGTCAATTCATACTTGCCTCTGAGATGACCGCGCAGAGCAAATTGTTACTCGAGGCAACAATGTGCAAATTTCAACTTCTTTTCAAGCCACCAACGTGCCAGTTTCAACTTCCAGCCAAAAAAATTGAAACACTCGCTAGTTTTCATTGTAGGGGTTCCCCTTTTTCGGGAGTTGTCTTCGTTTCTGCTTTGAGACTTTAGTTTATAATGTAATTAACTGAACAAAAAACGGCTTCGCCGTTTAGAAAAAAAATTAGAGCTCGTATCCCCATACTCACAGCCGTGAAGGTACACGAATAAAAACGGATTAGAGTTCACTCGAACGCAACGAACTATAATTTGAACTCCAATTCCAGGGAATAATGACTGTTTTCACGTAATTATGTCAGTAAGTGAACGCAGTTTGTGTTTGAAATGTTTAATGTTTGTGTGCGTGTGTATGCATAATTTGTGTATCATACAGGTTTTTTTTTATATTTGTCTGTGTTTGTTGTTTTCTATTTTAAGCGTGTTTCGTGTGAGTGGCTATCTTTGTATTTTGTGTGCATTTATAATTTCTGAAACAAGTAGACTCCCAGTTCGGCATTTTTTTTTTGCTTGTGTTCGATGGTTTCTGTTTTAGTTCTAGTTCATGTGAGTACTTACTTGTTCATTTTGTGTGGGTATTGTTTTGAAATATCCAACTGTTTTGTTTGATTGATTGGTGATGTACATGTTTGTTTACGTGTGCTTGGAGGCTGGCATGTCACAATCCATGTTCCCTGGAATTGGAGTTCAAATTATAGTTCGTTGCGTTCGAGTGAGCTCTAATCCGTTTTTATTTGTGTACCTTCATGGCTGTGAGTATGGGGATACGAGCTCTAATGTTTTTTTTTGTAAACGGCGAAGCCGTTTTTTTGTTCAGTTAATTTGTTGGCATTTTTTGCGTCCTTTTTATGGAAAGTGGTACGATTTGGTCTATGTTGTGTATGGTATGTCCACTGCCCACCCAATTTTGTTTGCGAAAAAACGGAACATTAGAAATGCGTATTTCTGTTCAGGTTCTGCCAAGCTTTGGTCTAAGTTCATTATTTGATGGCAACACACTAGCGTGTGTCTAGATTTAGCATGTATCAGCTCGATGGATAGTGGATTCTGTATTGTTGCAGGCAGATGCAGTATCATGCAAACAATCGCAGAAACAATTCAACTGGCTTCCCGAAGCCCGCATTGAAGAAGAAAATAAGTCATTCAGTCATGTCGGCCGCCCAATTTTAAGACTTGACACTCTATGTTTTAAAACTGAAAGATGTAAGCGAAAATCAAAACCATTTCATTTTGGTTCTCGGCAACGAGTTAAAACGGTAATAAAGAAGATACCTCGACAATGTTACTTTCCCCGCGCCGGAGCATCTTTGCATTTTGTTCGAGTGAGCTATAATCCGATCTTCTGCGCCTCGCGTATTGTTGCACCATTGTTACACGTTATAGCAATGTAACATTTTGATATTGTTAGCCGCTCCTCCTCCTCCTCAGGTCCAGTTTTTGAAAATTCTCGTGCGCAAACGAACTCTAATAAGCACTGCCTGCCGGCTGTGCTAATTGGTGCAAGAAAATATGAAGTGATCACCTCCACAATGCACACACTTGTACAGTGTATCTCTGGGCTAATGTCTGTGTTACATTTTTGTACAATAAAATTTATTACTGTCAACTTCAAATGGCACCTATTCGTAGAATATGTCACGCAAGAATTTCTCGGCTTGTTCTGAAAACGCTAATGTGTGAAGTGAGTAGCACCGGTATCAGCCCAATTATCAGGGGCGGACTGGCAATAGTGCCACAACGGCCATTGGCCGGTGGGCCAACTGGCTGGGGGGCCACTTGAGTCAAGCTTATTTTTTCTACGTTTTGTGATAGTAAAAAAAATTACTACTCCCTTTTTGGTGGAAAAGGGTTTGCCCTTTTGTTATAAAAATTTTTTTTTTGTATGATAATGGAGGTCGGTTGGGGGGGGGGGTAATCGTTGGTCTTATAACGCCGAAACTCGTCGCATTCGTTTCTAATACTTCGCCTGTAAAACAATAATATGGTTAGAGAGCTAGCAAGCAGCACAACGATTGTATGGCAGATATACTACATCGTTCTCATCAAACTGTTTTAATTTTACCCACGTTGGTCGGGCATACGTTTTAACCGTAATGCCACGCCCACGCGGCTCATTCACGACTTTTCTGCTGCAAAGCGCGAGCGAGGCTGCTGACTCTGCTTCGGCTAACTGGCCGCCATGGGTCGGCGCAGCGCCAGTAGTGGCGGAGAACCTTCCGGGGGCGGGGGGGGCGGGAGATATTACCCCAAGATCCCGGGAGCTTGTCGATTTCATGGACGCTTTTCTCCAACATACCTCTTTTGGACAAAACTGATTAAAAGGTTTCGCCATTTTTTCATCTTTCGACGATTCAATTTTTTTAAAAAGTCGAGCATGTTGTTGCTTTAAAATGTGGAGTTTTTGGCAATAATACCTCTAGGCCTAGTAGTTTGGAATAAAACTGAGAAAATGATTTTTCAATTTTTCACCTTTTGATAGTCCATTTAAAAAAAAATGTTCTGCCTCCGGCAGCTGGCCCTACTCCTTCTCCCCATACTTACACATAGCAGTTCATCGTCAATCATTACAGCCTAAAAGTACAAAATGCCAACACCCAATCGTCAATGGCTAGCTGTGGGAATTTTATATAATTCTAAACTGAACTCAGTTTAATTTAATTTGGAAAGAAAACGACTAAAAAAAAAACACGATGTAGACGGTCGCAATTAAGTTTTTACGAAACCTGCCATCCTGAAGAACGACTAAGAAAAATCACCAAAATTGCTCTGTTTACGCTATTTTAGTGCTCGCTGGAGGCCAGAAACAGGTACTAAAATAGCGTAGAAAGCTTCGGCTTCCGATTTTTTTAGAATGTTGACTGTGAAAGTGTCATTTTGAGGTTCAAAAATGACTTTTTCTTCCAGTTTGCTCAGTGTTTTATCGTGACGCGACACGTGGCACACACGACACTTTTCGAATCATGCCGCAGGCCTCTCAATTTAGACAAGGATTTTACTGATACATAACAACAATACTTCCTTTTTTTTTTAGTTTTTCTTTTAGCCCTCTGACTCAAAGCTAAATGCATACGGTGTATGCTACTTCTAAAAAAAAAATACAATAAAAATAGATGCAGAAACAACATGAAAGTTGTAAAAATATTATGCATGCATTCATTACTGTTTTGACGTTTAGTGTTGTGTAAAGGGAAAAGTTGCGTAAGAACCATTTATGCGAGCTACTTCTGATAAACCATTTTGACTATTGTACATCCAGTAGAACGTTTGTAATGAACAAAATACGAATCAATAATTTGCTTCAAAATTATGTTTAAAACGGCTTCAGGTCACGTGGGAAACCATATATTATTTTCTTTTATTGGTTGGTGGGGGGGGGGGAATTCAGAGGTGTGTGAAGGGAAACCGTTATCATTCGTGAAGTAAAAAAAGTCAGAAAAATGTAACAATTTGCTGCAGAACATTGGACAGTTTTTGTGTTTGAAGACATTTGTTTTGTGAAACTTGGAACAGGGAGCCATTTTTTGGGCCGGGCCGGTGGGCCAAGTTGCTGCCAGTCCGCCCCTGCCAATTATACAGCTTCTCACTGGAGTGCGAGCTACTGTCAGTGATCTGCATTTCAAAAGCAGACAATATGGGCCACTGTCTATGTCACACTGTACACAAAGGTTCGTCGAATTACGACTTTCTCATGTAGAAAGTCAGCTAGCCTGTTTTTTTTTATACCTTCCAATGCACTCTGAGCAACGATTCCCGCACGTCATGCTCGTTCTCTATAGACGCTTTGGATCCCACAAAATAGGCTTATCTAACACGAGATAAACACTTTTTATTTTTATATCCAACTCGCGCGTCAATTCTGCGATCATGTTCTTCAATTATATGTTGTTTCTTGCCTGCATAACAGTTCGTCAGCTTTGTTTCCTGCGAAGTGGACCTGAAATTCCAAGCGCCATGTTTGCTGAAATGCCAGGATGTAGCCTCGTTTTGGAGGTGGAAACCGTCGGTTGCGCGCAATTTGGCTGACTGGGTCTGAATTGTCCAGAGACGGGAAACATGGCTACGGATTTCCCGAAAATGGTTTCAGGCAGCCACTTGCATCAGCCAATATGGTGTCCAGCAGCTGCTGCTCCGAGTTGATCACTTTGGCTTAAACAATCCGTACCGTGTGAAAGTAACTGTTCTTCGTGCATGACGTCAATTCATACTTGCCTCTGAGATGACCGCGCAGAGCAAATTGTTAGACGAGGAGACAATGTGCAAATTTCAACTTTTTTTCAAGCCACCAACATGCCAGTTTCAACTTCTAGCGAAAAAAATTGAAACACTCGCTAGTTTTCATTGTAGGGGTTCCCCTTTTTCGGGAGTTGTTTTCGTTTCTGCTATGAGACTTTGGTTTATAATGTAATATGGTGCAAGAAAATCTGAAGTGATCACCTCCACACTGCACACACTTGTACAGTGTATCTCTGAGCTAATGCCTGTGTTACATTTTGGCACATTAAAATTTAGTACTGGCAACTTCAAATGGCACCTATTCGTAGGATATGTCACGCAAGAATTTCTCAGCTTGTTCTGAAAACGCTAAAGTGTGGAGTGAGTAGCACCGGTATCAGCCCAATTACACCGCTTCTCACTGGTGAGTAAGCTACCGTCAGTGATTTTCATTTCAAAAGTAGACAATATGGGCCACTGTCTATGCCACACTGTGCACAATGGTTCGTCAAATTACAATTTTCTCATGTAGAAAGTCGGCTAGTAGGTTTTTTTTATACCTGCTACATTTAATTCCATCTATCGTAATCTTCTCTCAATAGCCTACACTCAGAGCAACGATTCCCGCACGTCATACTCGTTGCCCTGTTGACGCTTTGGATCCCACAAAATAGGCTGAAATAACATGAAATAAAAACTTTTTATTTTTATATCCAACTCGCGCGTCAATTCTGCAAACATGTTCTTCGATTATATGTTGTTTCTTGCCTGCATAACAATTCGTCAGCTTTGTTTCCTGCGTAGTGGACCTGAAATTCTAAGCGCCATGTTTGCTGAAATGCCAGGATGTAGCTTCGTTTTGGAGGTGGAAACCGTCGGTTGCACGCAACTTGGCTGACTGGGTCTGAATTGTCCAGAGACGGGAAACATGGCTACGGATTTCCCGAAAATGGTTTCAGGCAGCCACTTGCATCAGCCAATATGGTGGCCAGCAGCTGCTGCTGGCAGCCATTGGTTGCTGGTTGCTGCTTCATTTTGCTCCCCAATTTGTACCGGGCCTTAAGGACGCGTTCATGCAGTGATGTCGTAATGCGTTCACTCATCTCGAAGCTAGAATTAACCTAAAATTCATACATGGTGTCGTTTTTAGCTATGCCAATTGGTAAGGAAAAAGTCAACGAGAGTTCATAAGGGACTGGTAAATTTCTAGTCATAATTTTTTATCTTATTGTCTCAGATTGATACAATTGACAATTGTACGCATTTAAAGCAACATACTGCCTGCCTTATAACCTTCCGCTGGC
Organism: Lithobius niger; assembly: GCA_023313725.1. Lineage (NCBI taxonomy): Eukaryota > Metazoa > Arthropoda > Chilopoda > Lithobiomorpha > Lithobiidae > Lithobius > Lithobius niger. The sequence goes on along the minus strand of JAHWFP010168197.1, from coordinate 58,867 downwards.
CTTATAACAGCTACGCGCCGATCGCATCTGCGCATTTATCATAGTCAAGGTCAACTGAGACAGTAGCTTCGTTCCTCGCAGCGAAAAACGAAGCTAATATCTCAGTTGGCATTGCGCATAATAGACTAGGAAACAGGCTTTGGGCCTATTGTAGGCGGAGCGAACGGATCTTCATTTCAAACTTATATTTAGTTTTTATTTTAATGACGATACCACATTTGTTAATAATTCTTAAAAATCTGGGTGCAATACTTAATGGGCTTTGTTGGGCTGTTTGTTTTTTGGTGTGACGTACTGGTGTTCTTTGCTGGCCTTTTTCTTATTTTAGCCTTTTTTTTTTAATGTAGGCCTATGTTAGGTGTCAAATTGACGTTAACAAGCTTTCGTTTGCTCCAGCATTTAGTTTTTATTTAGTTATTTGTAGCCTCCTTTTTGCAGCCATCACTGAACACGTGGGCCATCGCCGCGAGTAAAAATAAAACAGCGCGTAATAAGGCGTTTAACTGTAAGCCAAACAATCATCAGTACGATAATTTTTAACAATAGTCAGAAGATTCAAAAGGTTCACAATACTGCTTTGGTATAAGATTTGACACCACCACCAACGAAAATGTTGAGCTGGCACACCTCTATCACGCAATGCAAGATATATTGTTTCCTAACTCTATGACTGCAACAGCGATCTCTATTATATAATCTGAAAGAAATAACCATCACAATTTAGGTTTAAAATGTGTTAGGTTTTAGGCCTAATTTTTGGCGTTTAGGCCTAATATTTATCTCCGATTTACTTGCGTTAGTAGCAGCTTACAACAGTGGTTCGAGATAAAGCCTATTCCTTTATGCGATGCAACACGGTTTTGGTTTCGAGTCTTCACGTTACTGTGGCAACCAGGAATTGAGAGAGGTGGGCGTATTATTGTTTCGTGTTTTCGTGTTTCGTCTGATGTCAATATCGTTTTATAATACCGCTTGGCCTTGATACGACGATTTCAGGTTTCATATTCGGGATTCCCAACGCTAGTGCAGACGCCACTTTCGTTGCCATGTTGAATTGAATAATCTTCAAAGCATTCTTTTTTCAAATGAAACTAACGTGTGTCGTTAATGGAATCCTTTTGTTTTTATGGTTGCGTTTGTTACTATAGTGGTTAAATGCAAGCATCAAATGTTATTATTTCGTTGAGTTACGTCTAAAAAGATTATTAGCTAGAAAGAAGCAACCAAAATTTAATTTGCCGTGTTTTTTAAAGTTCACTTGACTACCATTAGCATGGTGTATGCTTCGTCGGAATTCCTTAACTATTCACGACTCCAAATTTACAATGGTGAGTGTTAGATATAAATTTAAAAATTTTAAAATTTCTTCAGTAATAATTGTTCGATTTACGTCAAATTTTGGCTCATCAATACTTTTGGGGGTATAAAGCGTTGTGGAAAATTTCATTTCAATCCGTCCTTTTGTTTGGGCTTCACCCAGACTAAAAAAAAGTGCAACCGACGGACCAACGGACCAACCAACCAACATTTTGCAATTTCGTGTCCGTTATAGGCTACGCTTCGCTCCGCCAACAAGCCAGCGTGAACGCATTGATTGTGTCGTCAAAAACCGGAATGATTCGTGTATTTTAAAATCACAATTTATAATTCTCTAGACTATTGTCTTATAATTTTGTTTCGGCAATCTATTAGAATAATTAACTTTAATTTTTACTGCATTGGTCTTTTAGAATTTTGATCTTATAGTAATTACTAATGTCAACGATGCTTTCGCTGTTGCAATGGCCTTGTAAAGAAACTTAAGTTCTAGCTGCGAGAATGTACTGTGAAATAGGTGCGTGCATACACATTTAATAGGCATTCTTTGTCTAAACCTCACTTGCTAGAAGAGAGCCACAAAGCAATGGCGAATGCATTATTGCCACATTAAAGTCCTTAACAAGCTGGCCTCATTGTAAGAACGTCCAGGAGAAAGCTAATAATTATGTGGTTACGAGGTACATTGAACTGCTGTACATCATGACGTTAGCTACTGATTAACCAGAACAGAAGCTGCTTACCCTTCTGAATGAACTGAATCAGGAGGCCGAAATCGCAACACAGGGGCAGGGTGTATCGTTACCCACGACATCGTTTGGTTAAATGCTTGTATTTGATCAGTCTATGACAGTATGATAAAGAATTAATACTGAGGCAACAATTTTCCGGATAAAATCCGAAATCTCTTTCTTGACTGTATGTAGTTTCGAGCCTCGGAGCCAAAATTGACAAATAGTTTGATATTTTAACTAGCTAATAGCTTTCAGCTCGAGAGATTGTGCCGGGCAAATGCACCCTTATCTTGTTTCGGTATTAAAGCCAAAAAAAAAAATTCAACAAATTACCTGAACAAAAAATGGCTTTTTAGACTAAAATCATTGAAGCTTGTATCCCAATGGAATTTACAGCTTTGAAGTTACACAAATAAAAAACCAGATTATAGTTCACTCAAACGGAACGAACTATAATTTGAACTCCAATTCCAGGGAACGAGGACTGTGACATACACACGCATTCATGTGTCATGGACAACGAATTTTGAACGCATTTTTCTCACGGATGCACGCATGCAGTTCTCTCTCCAGGTTCGAATACGGCAAGGCGCACACACGACAATGCCAGAGCCTAAAAGTATAAGCTTGCTCCATGCAAAAGCACGCCATCGATGCTTGCGGGTGTTGCATTCAAAATTCGTTGTCCAGTCCTGTCACTAGTCAAACAAACAAAAGATGCACAAGATCTAAAAGTTAAATTCACAATCACTCACAAAACAAACGCCATAAATAACAAAATGCCTACAAAATAAAAAATAAAATAAAATACACGTATAAAATGAACAAAATAATAGCTCATACGAACAGAACTAAAACAAAAGTCGAGAAACACAAACCCGCACGTTTCAAACATAATTTCTGTTCATTTTCTGACATTACCAGTAAGTAAAAACAATCCTTTTTTCCTGGAATTGGAGTTCAAACTGTAGTTCGTTTCGTTCGAGTGAACTCTAATCCGTTTTTTTTTTATTAGTGTACCTTCACAGCTGTGAGTTCCATGGATTTAAGAACTCTATAAAGCTTTTTTTCTAAACGGCAAGGCCGGTTTTTGTTCAGTTAATTCAGTATAACTGAAGTTACCTTTTTTCTTTGCGCGTTCATGTTCAACTTTTCTCAGAAAAAAGTAATACCCAGGCGTTTTATATTATTTTTTAAATTTATTATCTAGAAGTGATAGTAGATACATCCAATTCTGATGGTTGTAGAAAAAAATAATCCACTTAAAAAAAAATTAACATCACGTGACAAATAAAATAGTCACTGAAACCCCTAAGTTATTCTAAATATAATTTAAGTCTATTATAAGGGTCATGCATAACTAACATCGCTGCAAAAAAAACCCTAAGTCAAACGACCGAAAAAAAAACTGAAGTTGGAGAAATAGTTTTATCAAACCTCTGTAAAATTCAGTTAAATGTATATTCAGCTAAATGGCACTGAACCTAAAAAAAAAACAACGCTTCGGACATTCATTTCACAGGCAATTAACTCACAGACATGATCTTTTTTTGTTTTAAGTCAAGTGTAGCGTTTACAATAAGCTAAAAGCAATATTTTGTTATATGGATTTTAGATTTACCCCGGGGAACATTCCTGTATATAGTTTCTCAACATTTTTAGCCAGGTCTAAACCTTAATACTACATTTTTTAAATATCAAAACTCTGCAAATTTAAACAAATTTTAAGCTTAAAATAGCCTATTTAAATGATTGACTGTAAAGCACTTTTGCTATAACACAGAGGTATATCCACCAATGAGTAATGCGCGCTTCACGAATTTTACCACTATTCGTTTTGTAGTAGACGACAGCGATTTATAGTTTCCAGAGTCATCAGTGAAATACCTATCAAACGTGCACGAGGCTCAGCTGTGCGGCGCTCTTGGCTCAGGGAACCCGTCGATTGGCCGAAAATATATAAGTACGTTTAGAACAAGTTAATTTGCATTATACGTATGTTGTGCAATATTATTTTCGTATAGATCTGTAGTGTGCACCTTGGGGTACCTCAAAATGGCGACCATCAGTTTCCAGCACCTAGCTCTGCACGCTCGGCTGGCCTACCTGTCACTCGATGGTGGCTGTGTGTTCACTTCACACATTTATTTCACAGGCTTTCGTTTCGCAGACGTGATCATTGCACTGACAGGATCGTTTTCAGACAATCATTAACCAACATATCTTCATAGAAATCACAAATATTTTATTTTACTGCCCAACATATTTGTGAAGATGTATCTGTTAATGATAGTCTGAAAATGATCGGTGTCAGAAAATGATCATTATTGCGAATTGAATGTCTGTAGAATGAATGTGCGAAGTGATTGTTCATGCATGAAATGAACTAAACCCAGCCACCATTGAGTGACAGATAGGCCGCCCATGCGGAGCTAGGTGCTGTAACTGAAGGTCGCCATTTTGAGGTAAGCCGAGGTGCACAGAGATTTATATAAATTCGTGTATTTTCTGTAACATTTGCACACCTATACGTATTATACGAATGTGTGTCTTGTGTCTTGTTCAGCATCAAGTTACAGGGCAGTGCTCGTTGGGTAGGGTGCGCTTCAAGGATGTATGTTCCTTTTTACATATTGACAGCTAATCTTTAGAGAGAAACACATTTATTTTCGTTTTGGACGTTTTCATTTTTATTGTGCACTGATTATAAATGTTGTCCTTTGAAGCGCACAACATCGCCTCGGATATCCAATCTCATATAGATGGACTCAAAGATGTATGGCCAGATTTGTTTCAACAGTGCATTCGGCTGGAATCATCAGAAACATCCAATGTCCAAGGCCAATATTGCCTTGCTCACTTTCTTCCACCCTCGGATGACCAAATGACAGAAGAAGAGGTAGGCAGATTTACGTATATTTTTTTTGTCTCGGGTGATTAAAGCCAGCAAAAGCCTCATTCTTTCTCTCGCAAATATTGGGTTTTTTTTCAGTAACTTTCTTTGTTGGTTGGTTGTACTTACCTGTAGCTTTAAAAAATATATATTCTATCAACTTTTTTTCTTGCTACCGATTCAATTTTAACCTTACGAGACATTTTAGAACGAGAAAAGTCTAGTCACAGGATGGACAAACCTATGTATATTGAACCGGAAAACTTCTTATCGCCGGAGGTTGAGACAATCTCCAGAATAAGCCAGATTAGATCCCCTAGCTGTTGAAGGAAGATGGTAGTCTCTCACACTACCTACACTGGCACTGACTGGCAGGAACTTGGTCAGTCCCCTTTCCAGTCACCAGCCAGAACAACTTCACAAAAATTGTAAAAACTTTTTAAGTTATTTGGTGACAAAGACGATCGAAAATGAGTTAAAATTAGTTTGTCGATATAAGCTAAAAAAAAAGTAATAATGATGATTTACGTTTACTGCTTTTGTGTACCTGTCATTTTTCATTTTAAAAATCAAAAAACAAAATAAAATTATGAGTGAATTTTTTAAATAACAGTAGGCCTAACGTCAGACTTAAGTTTGGGTTCTGTAAGGCCTTTCTTAGGCATTTATTAGCTGAGCATGCGTGCTGTTGCATTTACAAATTCTGGATTTTAAACCATTGCTTCTGAAAACTGCTCCATGAAGAAAGCCACGCATTTTTATGATCTGTAGTTGATAACGTTTTACAAAATTTTAGTTAATTAATCTAGACTTAATAATAAAATTGCTGCGTAGGATTATACCTGCTTACCGAATACTGCGAGCAACAATGTCAAACCATTTGTGTCACTCCTCCGACACAAGATATAGACAGGGCACCCCCCATGACCCTCAACAAAAGAATTTTGTTTCACGAAAACCTATATAAAGCAAGGCTACATTTTGAAACTCTCTGGATTTTCACTCAAAATCCTCTCGTACACCGCCGAAAACTACGTATTAAAATAATATCTCCTCATTGTACAAAAAAATGGGTATCTCAAATTTCGCTTACCAGCGCAAACCAATATAAATAGCTGAGAAAAACACCCTTCCTCACTTCTCACCAGCAATAGCAGTCAAGAGGAGATCCCTACTGGCAGTGCCTTAGGTGCATTTTTATTTATTATTTTATTCATGCGCTTTGAGTATTTAATACGCCTTTTTATGAATTTTTAAGTATGTAACTTGACTTGGGTTTCTTAGCCATATCTTTTATTGCTTTATAGCTAAACGGGAATTGCTTCGAAACGCAGATAATTCTGTATTTTAAGTGTACTGCACTCGCTTTCCTTTTTTTTTTATTGTTATACATTTAAGTGCTTGTACTATTTCACGGCCATAGTCGGAACACACGTAATTCCCATCCACATGTTGATATGTGAAATTTTGCGTCTATATGGCCGAACACTGGGCTTCACAGCAGTCCCAGGTTGCGACGTGCGTTGTTCATATAAACCTAAAGTAATTACCTCAATAATGTCCGGCATGTTCCGTAGTCTGCACCACTGCTGAACTTAAAAGGTGACATGTCATTTAACGTTTAGTATTATTATTGATCCCTTCAAAGCACTTAAAACAAACAACAAAGCACTTAGACCTAGAGCGGTCGTAGTAATTCTAGACCCACAAAAAAAAAAGGAGCCAAGTCACTTCAGAAAACAATGGACTTGAAACAATGCCTTCAACGTGTTCATCAAAGACATAATGACCCACAACAAGGGAAAATTAGCAGTTTCAAATTAATTTGCAGGCAAGGCGAAATTGGTAAATAATTCGTCTGGCAGAATCAGGGCCACAAAGCAGAGGAAAGAAGCACAAATTTAAATTTTCAGCTCGAATTAATTTAAGCGAATTCATGGTTCCCCATCATCATCATGTGTTATAGTTTATTTACGTTGTGACCAATGTTAGCATAATTTGAGCAGAAAATACAAATGTGTGCTTCCAACGTATGCTTTGTGGACCTGAATCTGCCAGTCACTTCTCTCTTAACAAAGAGAAACTGAAAATAAAGATGCAGTATTCATAAGTAAATGTCGTTTTCAGAGAAAGGGCTGTTATACAATTTATATCAAGTCAATTAAAAGGATTTTCGGGTATTGTGAACCAAGGTAGGGAAGAGACTTGCCTTGGTCTCTATTTTTTTGTCATGTTGCGTAGTTAGTGGAGCCCGTACTTCACCGACGCTTTCCACTTGTTGGTAATAATTCTTTGCTTTCTCTATGTCTTTATTTTCTCAGGGTGCTTTCTCATATTGGACCTTTAACTGAAGCTGCCGTACTACCGTACCTTTAACCACCGTACTCCAACTTCTGAGTGTATTATGTCTTGCAAATTCGTTTTAACGTAATCACTTTTAAAGCACACGTAGTTTTTGGGGCGTTTAGGCCAGTTTCAATAAAAGAAAACGTTTAATGAGCTGCTGAACTGTAATTATCTCTTATCTGTAATTCTTGTTTCAGTTTACTCGTTTCCTTTGTAGTCATTACACAAACTGACGATGTAACCATTTTGTCATTATTTTTCCACAGAGACTATTTTTAGAAGGTCGACAGATTTTTACTCGCTCACTAGTTCTGTTACGACAGAGTGGATTTTGCGTCCCGTCTACTTGTTCTTCACACGACGCAAAACAAGTCCTAAAGTTCTGTAAGTATTGAACTTGCAGTTGCAATAAAATATTTAACTTTAAGACACACGCTAGTGTGTCGCCCGCTAAGACTCACTAACAACATCAACTTCCTGTTAACACGTACAGGAGCGTGGCGACCATTAGACGCCTGTATCTTTTATAGCAAAGGCTGTTTGACTGTTTTAAGGCATTTGGAGAAAACTAACAATGTGACAGAAAAATCCTGATTAGTGAAACAGCCTAACGTTTTCTTGCTGAAAAAAAAAGTTGGCAGTATTTCTAGCTAAAGGGCTATTTCTTCTACTTACTACTATACATAAATTCACGAATATAAAACCTTCTATACGGTGCGGAAAGTTTAAATTCAGCAGTTAGCTACACACTGCATTGCTGGTTCCGCTGTTACGGTAAGCATGTCTACTCAAAACCAAAAACTGTATAAGAGAAGCCACCAAGTTTCCAAAATGGGTCGGCCTTTGAAAGTAGTGATATCATTCAACCAGGAAAAGCTGCCAAGGTTAACCCTAAACCAGCAAGTTTGGCGCATTGTCCTCTTCTTTAATTTCTTTGGGCCAGCAATGATTAAATTATCTGCCAACAAGACGGGCTGCATAAACGTCTTTACCTGAGCTATAAATTTGCACAGAACTATGTTCAGCATGAATTTGAATATGAATTTATGGAGCCTAAACGAGTCCAACATGTTTCAGCAACGTAAGAAAATAGTTATACAACAACAATGGTATTTATTTTGTGGACCAAATTGTATTTTGTGCGAACGAGCTTGAGAAGAATAGTGTTACGTCAAGTACTGTTATAACTAACATTCAGTAATGTGAAATGTTGTGTCATAAGCGTCGTGCATATGTATTGCGTGTGAATATTCTAATTTTATACAAACGACTGTCATTAGATCCGCATAAAATATTAAAATTACATAACTGTGTACTGTGTATTCATATCCACTCATGATGACTTACACAAATTCGCAGGCGTTAACCTTTACTGCATTTTTCTGAGAATGGAAGCATCAGAGAAATTACAGAAATGGGTAATGCTCCAAGTTTTCTGGTAAATACGGTTAGCTTTGGTGGCCCTTTCCTTTCCTTTCCTTTCCCTTTCCTTCACTGGCCTACCAGTTTTGAAAACTTGGCAGCATCCTGGCAAGAAAAGTCACACCTAATTTCACTAACCTGCATGTATAAGTTTGTTACCCTGATTAAGCAATAAGTCATATATACATGTAAAAGTATGTAGCGAGAAGCAACGTGATATAATTTGCACTAACAATGTTTTATCGTAAGAAGGCCTACTTATATCAAGTCTCTAACCTATTCCTACTTGATTGGATCTTGTGCTCACGGTCTGCATGTTTCCTTCTTACAATAAAAAACTACCGTCTTAAACAAAATACATAAGTCCTTGTGCTAGCCATAATTTATTGTTTAATATGTTATCAAAATATTGCTTCTGTCTCCTGAAAAAACATATCCCGCATTTTATTTTCAACAGTTATGGGTAAATCTGCAGATTCTTGGACTGTGCATATTCCTGAAGGATTTTGCCAAACTAACAAAGCCAGACCAGTGACACTAGTCACTAAAGTTGTTGTGTAAGTACTTAGTTAATATTGAAAAGCATCTACAATATAAAAAATATAATACATATACAAAGCTATGGTGGTGAAGGGTTGCCAGTACTGGCAAATGGGTTATTCCAGACCTTTTGTTTACTCTTTTTCAAAATATTGACTTTTTTCTTTTATTCAAATTGTGAACGAAATATTTCTTTTTCTGTAATTGAAAACCGTTAAAAAAAAATTAGTTGTAGTTAGTTTTTATTTAATAATTTTGTAGTATAGCACAGAATATCTTCCCACCGGAAGTGCAACCGGAAGTTTCGAACTACTTGAGTTTGGAAGCCTTTTTTTGCAGCTAAATTGATAGCTCGTGGTGCTGTGCGACTCTGCAACTGAATATGATCATTTGTTTCCTGTGTACTGGCCCCAGAGGGCGCGGTGAATAAACTTGCCACGATGTCCAGGTGTGAGTTCTAAAAGGATAAAGTTTCACAAGAACCGGTTTAGTAAAGTAAAACTTGCTCCAGTGAGGTCAGTACAGTTAGAGAAGAAGATATAGCGAATAGTTAAACTGACACTTTAGTAATAGAAAATAAAACTATATCCGCAAAACACAAGGAAAACGCTCGAGACCAAAGAAAAAAGAGTGTTGACTCCAGCAAGGCGTCAGCAAGAAGGATCCCTTTACGGTGCTGCTGAATTTTAGGACAGTCAACATCAACGTAAAATTAAATTTTTTTTTAAACCTTGATTTACCGAAGAATATATTTTAAGTAGTTTATTCGACATAAATGACGTAATTTTAATTCAATTCCAGTGACATTTTGCTAGAAGCTTGGCAACACATATACAAAGGCTGCTAACTAAACAGATTAAACGCAAGTTTGTCTAGTGGCGCTTTAGGGATCGCTTTCCTTGAAACATGTATGCGGAATGTGCAAATTTTCTGTTCAGTACGAACAGATTACCAGTATTTTTTTTTGCAGTATAATAGTAATGTTTATTTTGTTTTTGCTCCAGATAAAGAGCAAAATGGAAATGCAAGGCTCCAGTGGGGACCAATAATAGCATACCAACTTAAAATTCTACGCTTATGTTATCCTTTTTCATTTGCAGAATCTGCACGTCGTAATTAAGATTAACTGGTAAAAATTTAAATAAAATATCCCGAAGACAGTTTTCCGGGCCTAGTGAGCCATCAGATCGCACTTGTTTTGAAGTTTCTGAAAAATGTAAAGCGACGGGGCCGAAACAATATCTGAAAACGTACCCCTTACACAAAACAGTGGGATAAAAAAGCATTAGCTTCCCGGACCCGATTGGGGGAAATTACAGCGCTCCCCAGAACTCTTAGCTGGAAGGGAGCGGATTTTGCATGGAGGGGGGGGGTGTCCTGCATCATAGGGGCGGGGGGGGATGAGCAGGCCTGTCGCAAACAAGTATGATTTGACTGTTATTTTTTGCTGTATAAGTTAATTACATTTTATACAATTCTTTCTGTAATTCTAGGCTTGGGGTGATTCTACTTATGAGTTTAGCTGTAAGTGGTTCTATTGTGGAATATTTCAAGTTTAAAAGAGCATCATGGTGTATGGCTAAGGCAATGCAAAATAGTGCTGAAACAGGTAAGTCTATTAATTACACAAGCAGCGAATAAGTTTGGTTTGTGAACAGTGTGTCCGACTCACGCTCATCTTTTGTTTTATACCTAATTTTCGGTCCTACTGAGGAATTATTGAATTAAAACATCTGAAACACTAAAACGTTGTCAAAAACTTTTATCAATAATTGAAATATTCTGCAAAGTGTTGTTGTTTTGAACAATGGGTAACGTCAGGAGCTATTAAATGCATACACGTCTGTAGAACGTGGGAGTGTCTGTGTTGTAACTGTCACTTCATATTTTTGGCAAGCACGTGAAGTGACGTTGAAGGAGCTGGTGAAACGCGTGCTTTCTAACCTAGTCTGCCTAGGCTTGATAATGACTTCAGTGCGTCGTGCTCGTGGTGGTGCCGCATGCATAGCAACAACAAAAAATGCATGGCAAATCGTAGTGCGAGTGGCATTTTTTCGCAGTGATGAAACTTATTCAGTGTATAACATAATTATGACCTTACGTTCCATAGTTGATCGCATAGGGTTGCGATCCAGAACAGAGGTGGAACATGTATTGATATTACCATGGACACTCCGTCAAACCAAACGTAGCTATCATGCCTTTAGATAACCCAGAAAAACCGAAAATTTGGCTATCACGTAAACTTACCCGCTTGTGTCATAACCCTAGAACGGGTATCCCCTAACCACCCTCCCAGGGGCCGGATGTGGCCCGTGACGCAATTTTGTCTTCCGCCCAAATGGGTACCTACAAAAATATAAACAGAGCAGTCATCAAGTGCAGGTTAAAGATGAAATTACGACGTTTGGGTTCCTAGCTCGTGATTTCGTCTTTTGCCAGCATTTGATGGCTACTCTATTTATATTTTGAATTACTTAAGTGCTTTTTAGCTTTCTGCTTTTTGTTCATGTACCTACGTTATTCAGACGTATTTCACGCTTAACAGATTTCATTCGATCTGCTTCATGCCTTTAGGCGTAAATGCATTCAATCATTTTTTGGACGCCATTTTAAGCTGTCATTTTGGGTGATATCAGGAATAATCGTGCGTATATTTTGGTACATTATGGAATGGCATCATCGATACGATAGAGTATAGACGTCTGTTTTATTTAATTTGGACGAGGGTTTTCGAAGTTATACAGTCATGTTTGTTTTTTAATCATAAGCCATTAGAGAGCCTTTAGATATTTTTGATGGCGTTTCACGACTGAGGATGAGACATAGCATCTTCTAGATGGACAATGTTAGCTAAAACGAAGTAAAGCATCATGTATTGCATAGCTAATAATTCCCACAGTCGAGGTGAAAGTTCTTTGAAAGTTCCCGGCTTGTTAATGTAATTTTTTTAGTAGCAAGATGGTCGTCATATTTAAAGTGGCACTATCACCGACTGAAAAGAGAACGAAGATACCATGGCGCCATCTGGCAGCAATGATATAGTTAACTTTTACAGTTCGCTCCTACGGTGCACGAGGGCATACCAAATTTTCACTCACTTTTAATTAAGGAGGCTCGTGGCTTGTTTGTTTCGTTAAAAGAAATACCGTTATGTATTCCTTCGCTGGTGCAAGCAAGTTCTAGAGAGTACTAGATGGCGCTTGGTGTTGCCAGATTTGGCTGACTTTCAATTGGTGATAGTGCCACTTTAAGTTTTAATCCTCCCAAGGGTGTCAACTTTTTTCACGCTCGTGGGGATTTTTTCTTCCGCTAGTGTGCTTAAGTAACCCTTAAATATACAAAAACAGCCAGTTTCTTCCGAATCGAACTAACACTACAGCATTGTTTGTACCAACTTTACGAACAACCTACATCTGTATCTGCATCCACACATACAACAATGTGGGAACGACTAATATGCAAGCCCACACCACGAGAAATATGATTGTATAAACCGAAAATATGTTTGCAGGAACACCAGTGTGACTGACAACTGCCTGCTCCAACTTACGATTATTAGGCGTTTGGGGGATCAATGGGGGAGGCAGTTTTGCAAATCGGACCAAATCCTCAAATGTGCCTACCAACTAAGATACTATTGGCGACGATCAGTTACTTCTCACTGATTACTGGAAGAGAAAACAGAGAAAACAATAGTGCACTCTGAAGTTACATCCAATAGATCACCCCCT